>WAAG01024661.1:0-28701 GCA_013390105.1 Tichodroma muraria
ACTCTGGTAGGAACAGTGGTTGAAGAACAGAGCTCTGTAGTTCTTTCAAGATTTTTTTACCTTGGAGAAATAGAGCTTTGACGCCTTCAGTTAAAACTATCTCAGCTAGGTAAAAGACTACCACCTTTCAGCAGTGTAGCTTTCCTTTTGCAGAGAATTATCACCTTGGTACCTGAGTTTCTGATACCCCAGAAAACATACTTGAACTGATGGTTCAAAATTAAGACTTAGGAGTGTGCACTGGACCAGCTGAGATGTACATATATTGTTTGTTGACACCAGCATTACAGGGACAGTGGACTCCTTGGCAGAGAAACAACTGGAGAAGGTAAAACTGTAAAACCCTCCACCCAGTCTTAGCAGGAGACACAGAGCCCCAGGATAAGAGATGTCATACCAACAGAACAGAGCCTCATTAGTACTCTCTGCCACCTTCCTGGTACAAAAGAATCTCAGCATTCCATTTAGAGTTATGCCTGGATGTTATTGTGGCTCCATAGATGTATAACCTCACCTTCTCCTCTGTGACAAGTCCCACCAAAACTTTGCACCGCTGGTTACCACCCACAGGTCACACTGCAAAGTTGCCCCCATCAGCAGCAGATATTGAAACCACCTTTGTTGTTTCTAACAGCAACAGGAGCAACTGGAACAGAGCCTTACCTAAGCTGTTTCCTCCACAGCCCTGCAAGATCCGCCTGGCGCGCTTTTTGGCATCTTCTGGAAAGCTCGGGCTGTCCAACAGGTTTGGGTACGTACACAGGGCCACTACCTGGAGTACCAAGAAAATGTCAATTGGCCCCTTTTCAACAGTTATTTTAAGTTGATGATATTATGTCAATCTTCCTTGGAAATGAAGATCACAAATACTAATTTAAACCCAGGCTAATTTAAAACACAGGTTATTGATGAAGAGTTTGCAGTTGTTTTTTTTAAGGGTTGTGCTCACAGAAGAGAAGAATCTTACCAGGTTCCAAGTTAAGGTGATAAAAACAGTTCTAGAATTATTAACTATTTGTATTACAGACAGTGAAGTTTCCAGGTGAGCTAAGCATAGTGCAAACACAGTAAAGCACAGTTAATTATTCCTATGTTATCTCCAAGCAGCTCTATCCTTCGCTCTTTGTGTATTACTAGCCAACTTTTATTGACAAGGAATCAAGACCTTAAATATGGAACAGAACTGAGAAATACAATCAGATTTTGAAGTCATAGTGGCATGTTCTAATAATCCTTCCCCAAAATAACTTCTAGTTCTTACTGATTTGAATTCATGGGAAATATTTAATTAAAAAAAGAAGTGGTGATCTAGAACATAGTAGAAGTAGAAACACAACCCAGCAGAATTAAGTTAACGAATGTAAGACACAAAGAATTGAGAGGTCTCTCTTGGGATCAGCTTAACTTATTCCAGTCTCTCTCATTTTTATGCTTACATGGTGTAATATGGACAGGCTGTTGTCACCTTGTGGGACAATGACAATGAATTAATCCATGTATGCGCGCAGTCATGGGGAGAAAGGATTTCCCATTTTATTTAATAACATTGGAATAACCTGTAATACATTTGAATAATTTATAAGAAGCTCAGGTCTCCCTAGTTTGCTGCATAGCTCGGTTTTATGATCTCATCACCTGAATCCTCAGTTTGGTAAGGCTTCAGTTTGTCCTGGAACTCTGAATTTACATTATTATAGACAGAAGATTTTACAAGAGGGTGTGAGGGATGCACAGTAAATAAGATAATACTCATTTTAATCTTATTTGTGTTTTAGGAGTAATATACAAATATGAATTTTGTTGTAATCTTTCCTAAAATTTAACCTACCAATTAGCTTGCCCAGAGGTAAAATGTGAAAATGAGACACAGTACAAGTAGTTGAACCCAGCTACGTGCAGATTTCAAAGTGTTTTCTCAGATGAAGAAAGGCTTTTGCTTTTTTCTTTAAAGAAAACCACTTCCTTTCTTGAATAACATTATTGATAATGAATGTGCTGACTGATAACACAGAAGTGGCAGGAAAAAGTATGGGCGGGGAATGATATGGAAACTAAGGAAAGCTACTGTGTTAAAAGAGGACAATCAGCAAACAATAGGACTTCGGCTCAGAAATGAATATTTTTAATTCTTTACAAATGAACTATTTTAAGTCTAGTTCCATCTAGGGAATAATTTTTACTAATACCTATATCAGACAGCATTAAGGCATTCTAATAAAAAATGAGTAAGAATAATATTTCATAGTAGCCTTACCTGACGGAGGAAGGTGATTGGTCTCTGTCCCATTGCATGTGCATCTCCAATGTTGGCTTTAATCACTTCAGTAAAAGGTTTTTTGATTCCCTAGAAAGGGATCATTCAGAATGTTTTGTTAGGGCCGAAGTGGAAGATTCTTTTTTAGTATCTGTCACGTGGCTGTAACTAAACAGTGCCTGATCTCAGAACAGCTACAGTGTTTAATGTAAAGCTTAATGCATTTCTTATACAATACTGCCAGTAGATCTTAAATGGTTTACAGAAACTGTGTTGACTGTGACACATTTTTAAATGATAGGCTGCTTTTATTTTTCTGCTAGCTACAAGTAAGAGACTGACTTGGCTGGAAACTACACATTGAAGCAGAAAAGATGAAAAAAAGGCATTTTAAATTGTCAGTATTAGAACAACTTCTTTGAGACACTTAAGGGAGGGATGGATCAGTTAAGAAGCTAAAAAGACTTGAGGGTATTTGAGAAACCACCAACAAAAGAAACCTCAAGACCTTTAGTTCTTTTAGAGTAAAAACAGTAAAGATACTGCTTGCTTATTTATTTTATACTTAGATTAAGTATTCCTTGTATGATGACCCCACTTTTCCATGTCGAGCTGTTTCACAAAATATACCATAGTGAGGCTCTGTATGATAAACAGCAGAAGTGCTAAATAATCACCATGAATATTTAAAAGCTTCCTAGTCTTCAAAATCTGAAGAGCCAGCCATTTTTCCTGTGAGAAACTGAATACATCATGAGAACGCAGGGAAAGAAGTTAATGAATGTTGATTAGCAATCACAGCTCTTTAAAAAGCAAAATAAAATAAGGGCATAAAAAAGGCAAGGAACTGACTGGTTGAAAAACACAACAGTGGTTTAAATAGAAAAGATTAACTGAAAGTAAAGGTCAGCATTACAAGAAGAATAAGTGAGAGAGGCAATAATAAATTTAGAGTTGTTCTAATGTATATTTCAGAGATAGTAGGGAGGCATCCTAACAGTGACAGAATTGTCATGTGGAACTGCAAAATCAGACTGATTAGTTTTCTGTAGAAATTACCTACAACAACTTGCTCTGGGTGTAGGCTCAGAAAGCCTCTTCCTGGTCCATGTATTTTCAGCCAATTACTGCATCTGGATATAGAATATGTGGCTGGCAAGCCTTAACTAATTTTTGCTTTTCCACCATGGACTATGGTGTAGGACTTCAATGACAGACCAGAAACTAGATGTGCAAATAACAGTAATACAGGTAGTCACCATGGATACAGATTCCCAGGTATGCCAAGATTTGGAGGTTTAAGGCTGCACAATCCTCAGTACCCCACTGGATGGACCCAGTCCATCATATATCTGAAAGCCTTTGGTTTGTTTTTCCTTTTAAAATTAAATATGTCGTTAGAAATGGCATTAGAACCAGACAATTGGTCTTGCATCATCCTGACTGAAAAGGGTAACTTTTATATGGCCTTACATTTAGCAGCAATTGAAAAAAAAAGTTTGCTTAAAAAAATTGAAAGTGACACACTGAGTCCATCAAGTCATTTGCTTTTATGCTTATTGATCTAAGTGAGCCCCCAAATTAAGAGCTGCATTTCAGCTCTAAATAAAGAATTAGAAATAGGGATGCCAGATAGACATTACACTTATCTGAGGCTGAAGTTTATGTATGTAATGAAGTTATGTATATATGAATTTATGAGTAATGTAAACAGCTAAAAATGCACTCTCTTCAAGCTGTCTGGGGTTCACTGACAACACAACACTGTTTCATTCTAATTACAAATAAGTAGGAAGAGAAAGGTGTATGTAAAAGAAGAACAAATTCCATTTGCTTGAAATGAAGAAAAATTCCCACGTATTTTGATTGCATTTGGTCCTTGCAGCAAATTGAATCAGTTTCACTAGATTTGCAAAGTAATACAAATCTGTTTAGGAATATGGATGATACTTTCTTTGCCTTAAGTTAGGCAGTCTGAAAACACAGTAACGTGAAATAGAAATACTCTGATTTATCAGATTAAAACCAAAACAAACCAACTCCCTAATTAATAAAAATACCTTACGTTAATTAGATTTTTTGCTCACAAGTACTATTGTGTTCTGCAATAAAAAATAGCTGTTCTTTGGTTGGTGAAATGCTGAAAGGCACCTGGCATTTCAGAATGTACTTTTGGAGTTTATATAGTGGTACAGCCTTTAAAACAAAGGTAACAGACGTTTTTGGTACCTATGTCAGGTTTATCATAAACAATGTTGTAGCTTATTAGCATTGATGCCATTTATATCTTTACTAGGGCCAAACTCAGTGTTTTTGCCATCACTGCAAGTACAGAATCATCACCTGCTCCAAAAACCCCACACTCCCTTCGCTTCTCAAATGATGGATCTGGAACAAACAGCAAACCATCCACAATAGTTCTCTCACCATAACATCTTGTTTGAGAAGGAATGCTGGGGTTTCTGTGTGGTACACACAGTTCCCACATGGACTTAAAGGCCCATGGTTCTCTTGACTAATTTGTATTTCTTGGTCTCAGCTACAAGAGCTGTTGCCTTTTTTGTCTTTCAAAAGAGAAATGCTTTTAAATAACTGGAACCTTTTCCTTCCCTGACAAGGAGTTAATATCAGCAATTCTTTACACCTTCACACCTTTACACCTTCTCATGAAGGTGTCTTCATGAGACTTTCCATATCCTCTCCTAGTGAAATTTATACAAAAATTGCTATGGCCACTTAGTATTTTTCTATTATTTGATTTCCAGTCTCTCTATGGAAAAAAAGAAGTTCAGAATTAGTTTAGAACAAAAAGTTCTAAATAAGTTCTTAAAAAGAAAATCTTAAAAAGTTCTTTAGAACAAAAAGTCCCATCTTACCATTTCAAAAAGAAGGAACAGAAAACAACAACAGGCAAGAACAAGTGCTGAATGTTAATGGGTCAAAGTCTCAAAGCAGGGATATCAGAAGCTGGCAGCAAGGGAAGTCTAGACAGTGCCTGTGCCTCTGCAGATGGGTTCAAGGCAGAATTCTGCTCAGATCCTTCAGACAGAGCAGCATCAGTCAGCGGCTACTTGTGTCAGGGTTTCTCCTATGGTGATGCATGTGGGTATCCAAGGGGAGGGTTATGCCAAATACTTTTTGGAAGGTCTGTGGAAAGATCTGTATGAAAGGAAGAAATGTGAATGTGATGTTGATAACCTCAATATCAAATTGTAGAGCAGCAGGAAAAGGGCTGCAACAGGTCACAGATCTATTTCACTGCAGAAGGCTAAGCAGTCTCTACCCATGTCAGCAACACACCTGAGCTGAGACAAGTTATGTCCCTGCAAGCCAAGGAACACACAGGGGAGCAGGAACTGGGCCACTGGAGTTGTTTTGCTGTCCTCTAGGGATCCCCCACCACACTTGCCTGTGTCTCATGGCCTCCCTCTCTCCGGGTGCAGGCAGGCTTGCAAGGTGTGCTCCACAGGCAGCCCGGCTGGATTGAAGCAGGCAGAGCTTTGCTAAAGGGAAGCTTGCATAACAGGAGCTCTAATAACAAACTTGTGAGCAGTAAGTTCCAGATTGATTATCCTGCCTTGTGAAGAGGGTATAAACCACATGAAGGAGGAGAAACAATGCCCAGCCCTACAAAACAAGCTCTGCTCCAGCCTCCTGCCTTTGGCGGCACCTCACACTGTGCTCACAACGTGATTCAGCTTCAGCTCGGAACAAGGCCGGGCCCCTGCCACTCTTCTGACAGTGTTAGCAAACAGATTCATGATAGTAGCCCTTTTTTAAAGCTGTAGAAGCCATCTTTGACCTCCACATGTAAAAAAGAAAATATAAAAACATGTACTGTCTTTTAGTAGCCATCTTCCAGTATTTGGAATATGCTCTTTGGAAATTACTTCCTTCAACAGCTACTACTGTCTCTCTGCTCTTTTTAGAGGACATGCATCTTTTAAGAAACCTGATGAAACCTGAAGCAAGCCAGACACAATTATTCTAACAACTGTATCTAAAGATCACACAAAGTTGGGAGAAGGGATTTTTATACATGAACTAGAATTCTTTGGTGCAAAGTCAATACAAATCTTTATGCAGTTAACCAGGTTTGGGGAAGTTTCCTCTTCCCCTAGACATCCCCAGAGCCTCAGGAAATCCATCAGGAAAGGAGAATAGTATGAAATGATGAGCTGTCTCTCAAGGAGAGAGTCATGATGCAAGAAGTGTTTGGAGAATTACTTGACCAAAGAAGCAATGTGATGCCAGGACATACACCACCCCAAAGAACTACCGTGAGGGCAATGCCCTGCCAGGAGCTGCTTTGTCTCTTAGGAGTTTTAGTGTACCTGGAGGTTCCCTTTACAGGAACATCTGACAATGCTGGCAAACTGCAAACTACCACTGTGCCCAGAAACAGTAAAGAAGGGTGCAAACTGTCCTGACACTGTCTTTGTCAAATGTTCAGCAAATTTCAAAGGAAAACCATCAGTCTGGAGGGAGTATGTGTGGATTTGGTAATGGCAATAATAGGAAAGAACTGAAAAGAGTTCCCTCAAGGAGGCTACGAAAATGTGAGCTGCTTTTAATCCCAGAAGAGAGCCTTGGTATTAGAGCTATTTCTGACTATTTCTGAATTTCAGAAGTTGCCTGCTCCTGGCTGCTCCCAATTGTTTCATTATCATCGCCACTGCTTTGTGCCTCCTCTTGATGGTTATCAGGCAATAACATCACACTATGAACACTGTACTATTTCCTTGAGACTGCTTTTGCTGTGACTTGCACAAACAAGCTGTACAATCAGAGCTGGCAAACCCAAACATTTCAGCATAGCTGAAATCTACGCTCTAGCAGCCAAGTTGTTTGCTTGTTTTTTTCTCTTCTCCTCTCAAGGCCAAGAAAGCACTGCCCAAAGGCCCTTAACTAATAGGGACCTGAAGACCTGAATTAGCATTCCAATCTTTTTATTAAAACAGCCCACAGCAGAAAAATAAACCTGGCCTGCTTACCATGGAGTAAGGCTTTGAGTTTGTATTATGCTTGTGTAATTCAAGCTGACATGAGCTGTTTTGGGGAGGAAGGAGAAGGCAAATTCTGGATTTTGGCTGAAAATGGCAGTGATGACTTGCATGCCCCCTCATATCACATGAGAAAATCCGTGGGGCTGACCATTAATTGGCAGATCTGATTCAGAGATTACAGAACAGGACTTGTCCTCAAGTTACTTTTGCCTGACACATTGATCGAAGCAGATTTGCATTCAGAATTTTTGCCTATAAAGCACTAAACTTCATAACAGAATTAAATGACAGAATTAAAATACTGCTCATTAGAAACTGATTAGACATTAAGACCCTCTTAACTTGAAGAGTTATTGGAAAAGGTCTATTTTAAAATAAATTCTGCTAATGTATTCAACCAGAAAATATCAAAAACTGGATTCTGTGGGTTGTGAGCTTCTGAACACATGATTTTGATAATTGTGCTCTTGAAAACAGTTTTATTTCACCTTCATCCGCAGCAGTTTTTGCCCTCTTAAAAACCATGGGTTTTACTACAGCTTCACTTATGTATGCAACATGTACAGACAACTGAGGAACAACAGTTCTGTCTTAATGAGGTCAGATGCTCTTGCCTGGAAGATACTTTCTTCGTGTGCACACAGTCACGTATTCAAAGCAGAAAATTATAGGATGGTAATTTAAGCTTAACATCTTTCATTACTGGGTGTACCAGTCAATCTTGTCTCTTTTTCTTGGCATGTTAAATTATATTTCTGCATGTCATTGTCTAAATTGTGTTTTATCTTTCCAAAACTCCCAGGGACACAGTCAACTCACATTTACAATTAAGGCTGGATTCTATGTCAGATATTTTCTATTCAATTTAAAAGCCTGATGAATTAGTGAGGGGAAAAAAAGAAAAGCTCTACAGTATTTTAATCAAAATACTTTAGCAGAAGCTGCCTGAGATTTCAGCCACCTAAGCAAAAGGATTTTGGTAGTTTTATTGTCTAAATAGCAATGTAGGGAGTGAACAAGTGGCTTGAATAAACATGAAACAGGAACCTATTTGCAATAGTTATGCAAATGAAAAGTGTGGGCACAGGAGATGAATGTACAACCCTTTTGCTGTAAAGGTGACAGAATAATAGGGGCTTCAGTGTAAAAGACACTGTATAATGCCATTGAAGGCCCATGGCTCCAGGCCCAGGGTTGGGATGTGTTACTCAGCTATGCTATCTGAAGGAACTTCCTCCATGCTACCAATATATCCCTGCACACCATGCCTCTCCCCCTTTCCACCCTACAACTCTCTTTCAGTAGCTTGAAAGTTTGGAAGGACCTTGCATGCCTTACACTGAGCCAGGCACTGCTTCCAGTGTTACCTGAGCTGACTTGTGGATTCTCAAATGCTGTTCAATATGCACATGCTTTGCAAGATGTAAGGCAACTTAACCTAACACAGAACTTGACGTTATGTAAAACCCAATCAGGAACTGGGGAGAAAAGGAGAGTACAAGTGAAATGTCAGAGTAACAGATATATCAAGGGATTTTCCACAACAAGGTCAGTTAAAATTAGCATGAATGCAAAGTAACAAATCAGGTATATGTCCTGCCTGTGTAAAGATAAGTTAGTTTGTTGTTACTGATTAGGTAAAGAGAAGGGCTCTGCTCAAAGATTGCATTATTCTTACATTGAATTTGTATTCATGAGCAATTTTCTAGTCTGAAATGTAATTAAATTCAATACTTGATACTGTGGCCATCTGTTAGCAAGTCTACACAAAGGGGGTAGAAAAAAGGTCTTATTTGATTGAGCTCTACTTAGAGTGTAATGATTTATTAAAATACGCCTGTGCTCTAGCTTGCTTTAAAAAGTTGCCAGAAACACCAAGGAAAGTGGTTGGGATAAGTTTCTTTCTGTCATCTTAGTAAGCCAGAATCAGCTGATTGCTACCAATAACAAAGAGGAAGAGAAAAAGGGTTTTCACTTTCGAAGCATGACACAATTTCAAAATTATGAAAAAAAGATTCAGGAAAGTAATTCAGTCACTGATTTTGCATGAAGATTTCCATATTGAAAGACTTAATGAAGATCAACCCCCTGATTTTCCACCTAGATGAATACAGGTCACAAGCCAACAAAACTTGTGAAATCCAGGTACAGCACGCCCTACCTGTATTGGGCAATCAATCTTAATCTGCTTTAATTGAGTATTTTACTTGTCACTTACATTGGCTTAGTCCCAGGCACACGAGCTAGAACTAATGCCTCATTTTTGTTTATTTTTTTAAGGAATATCCCTTCAGTTGTCCAGTCAGAGACTTCTTGAGTAACATTTCAGTCCTTATTTCTGTGTGCACTGTGGAGTTACAGCTCCTGCTGTGATCATTTGCAGTTAATATAGAGAAGCAGCAAGTGCCAGAGACAAAAACAGAGGAGCTGCTCTTTGGGATCTGAGACAGCAGAACAAACCTCAAGGAAGATGAAAGTTTACACTGTGCAGACAGCTTCAAGTAGCTGTTATATAGTCTCCATAACAGCTGTAGGAGTTACACAAGTACGAAGAGTAACCGAATGGAACCACGTTTAAACAGGGAGAGCCTCTATCGCATCTGATTAGACAATGGCTGCATTTAGGGTGCTTTTAGAAACAAATTACCTAAAGGCATCTGGGTAGAACAGGATAAATGCAGATTTGCTGCCATTGCTTCACCCCTGCCTGTTCTCGCTACCCCCAGCCACCGCAGTGCCTCCACCTCACAGCGGGGAGCCTGTGCTCTCCCGCCGGTGCAAAGCTGCTTCCCCGTCATTTGCAGAAGAGTTGTTACGGGGCAGTTCCTGCTGTTAGTGAAGAGTGGCCGTGGATCTAGAGATGCTGTGGGGCATCCCCTTCCTCTGTCAGCTACTTCAGCCTCTTCTTCCCTCTATCCAGCAGAGTTAATTCTGCTGGCAGTGCTTGCCTAACTCTGTGAGCTGAGATCAAGAGGGATGGAAAAAGCTGTACAACTTAATAAAAAGGAAACAAAGAAATGGCATTGACGTGTGAGCACACAGAATTAAATTTCAGACACACACAAATGCAAAAAATAGACAATTAGATAACCTATACTATTTCACTTATAAGGAACCTAGGTATTACTTAACACTGTATGCTTTAGCAGACAGCTTGATTAAACAAGTGAATGAATAACAGTATTTTTACCAGAAAAGCAAAGAGGAATGAGTAACTTGAGAAGTGTGGAAGCAAGTGAAGTATTTCTACTTCCTTAAGTTGATTACTGTTATCTGCAGATACACTGTCTCAACTTCTGCAGTAATTTTGTCCTCTTTCCCTGCCAGCTGGGAGGTTTGTTTGCCTAACTTGTGTTAAAGCATAGTCACCTCTAGGAATGCTGGTAGCCATTATCAGTGGCAAACACTGTTTCACGAGACTGGTTCCAGGAAAAAAAAAAATAAATGGAAAATGTCACATAAGTAGGCACAACACAAAACTGACATAAAAATCTTTTAATAAAGTGATTAGCAATGATTTGCTGATATATTTTTTCAAAAGCGCACAGTAGATTATTCTCTCTCCCAGTGATTCATCTGGTAACTGGAATAAGCAGGGGAGCTGGGAGGAGTTCGTGAAGGGCCTTTTATATTTGTTTTGTCAAGTAATATCTCCTGCTCTGTGATGTTAACTTGAAAACAAACATACTCAGTGAGAACACTGGAAGATTTTATACTCTGGAAAATGCATCCACTAGGGAACCTCGTTGCATAAACACAATGACACCTTTATAAACAAGTTTTAAGGCAAAAATCAAAACAGATGTTCCAAAATTAATTCTCCATCACCACTCTGAAGTTTTAAAGTGAAATTCTAAAAAAAAAAAAGGAAGCTGTTTGTAATAATTATTGAATTACTACATATACTTACTGTATATTATACATATACATATATATGCATATACATATGCATATACTACAGTGAACTGAAAACATTGCCTAAAATTTGTTTCTAAAACAGGGGGAACCAAGTAACATGAAGACCAGACAATTAATCTCTTATGGTTAGAATTGCTGTAGCACTTTTTTGTTCAAGGCACTTTACATGAACTAATGAAAATGGTCTTGCAGTACCTGTAATAAGATATTAGAAAGACTCGCTAAAGCAGTGACAACAGGGAATAGTATCTAAAATTACAGAAAACTCCTCTGACAGATGCTTTATTCAAAACAAAAAATGAGTCTTTGTGATGAGAGGTGAAGCTGTGGTTTGAACAGTAGAAGCAAAAAGCCACGTCTGTATTGCTAAGGTGTTTTTAATCTTTTTTTTCCCAATATTCAAAGAATAAGAAAGAAATATGAAGAACAAAATATAAGCACTGACTGATTTGGATGCTTTATTTAGCACATACTGGCCCAGACCCTTAGGATCTGCTTTATTATCTGATCCACCAAAGAGTACCAACCACCTACAACTTTGGGCAGCGTTACTGAGTGTTTGTGCTCTGAAGATTTGTCCTCAGGCACCTCAAGTTCCGAAACTAAAAAAACAAAGAGCACATTATCGGTGATCTCCCTGGACGACCCAGAGCAGCGTCGGGTGAGGCTGCGGAGCAGTGCCCGGGAGAGCCGGGCCACCTCACCTGTCAGGAGCCCGGTGCCTCCCTGGCCCGGCCAGGGCAGTATCTCTAAAATCCTCATGAACGACTGAAACGCTCCATCAGTATGATGAAAGCTGGTCACTCACCCCCTTGTATAACACAAAGCACACGGGATTGCAGCAAAGGGTCAAAGTGGCCGGAGAAATGTAAACACCGCTCTATGGGGGTGCCCCGTATCTGCCTCAGGCAGCCAGTGACACCAGATAAACAGTAGCCGGCCAGCGGGTTCCTTTGTTCCGCGCATCTGCCGCCTCCCGTGGGAAGGGGCGCGGGGCCGGCCCGGGGCAGCAGAGGGATGCGGAAAAGGCTGCTGGGCTCCGAGAGTTCTTAACTTGGTAGGAGGCACCGCAGCGGCACTCGTGGTGCCTCCCGCTTTCCCGAGGCTTCCACAGGGTCACGTCTCAGCCCCGCGGGGTGTCACGTCCCCGCCGAGCCCCGCGACAGCCCAACCGGGAGCGGCGGCGGAGGAGCGCCCGGGGCAGAGCCGGTGCGGCTGCGGGGAGCGCGCCCGTCCCTGCGCTGCCCTGCCCTGCCCCGCCCCGCCGCCCCTGCCTCACCTTCCGCAGCTCCTTCTCGATCTCCCCGGCTTTCAGAACGATGGGGCCGCGCACCGCGTATTCCACCGCCTTCACTTGCGGGTTCATGGACTCCAGCGTCAGGATCTTCTCCCTGCTCGCCTTCTCGTTGATCTTCACGGCGGAGGCCTTGGCAGCGCTGCTCCAGCGCACCGTCCCCTCCCGCCGGGGACCCCGCGGCTGCCGCCCGGCCGCCAGCGAAGCGGCGCAGCGCAGAGCCATGTCCGTCCTTCCGCCCCGGCAGCCCCCCGGCCCGCGGCCGCACAGCCTTGCCGCAGCTTGCCTGGCAACCAGGACAAACCGATGCATGGTCGTTCGGGTAGTTCCCAAAGCCAGATTAAGGATACAAGTGCTGGGGATCGGAGTATTTTGTAGCCGGAACCGGGCGCTAGTCAGATGCACGCGAGTCAGGAGAAATGCCGAAGAGCTGGCACAGTTACACGTACACGCTCGATCCTCTCATGTCCAGATCCCGCAAACTTAATTGCAATGGATACAACTGATCTTGCAGTGTTGCGATGCCACCACAGGAGCAATAGATCCCACCATTGCATCCGAATAACGCTGAAGCCCCTGGCCGCGACAGAAGTGCCCGCGCTAGTGCTCTGTGAGAGTCCCGGGCAAACCCATCCTTCTCCCAGCCGGCGCTGGCCCCGGCCCCGGGGCGTGCTAAGGTGTGATTGCACCAGCCGGGCTGCGGGCGCGCTGCCTGGCGGGGACTGTAGTCCCGGCTGCGCCTGCCCACGGCATCAGGTGATGGGCAGGGAACTACCGCACCCAGAGGCCTCCCCGGGCCGCTCCCGCATTGTCCGCAGGGCGGGGCGCGCTCCCGCTGCTGGAGATGCCGGGGGAACCGGGGTCAGGGCAAGTCCGGGGGGTTTTCCTAAAGGAATGGCAAAGCCTAGTGTTCTCGGTGCTAGGGAGCGCTTGGCTGCCGCTCGGAGCCCGCGATGCCGCCGCCTGCCCGCGCACGGAGCGCTCCCTTTGTCTGGGTGTGCTTCTCTGCCGTGGGTGTGAGGAGCGCAGCGTTGCCCTCTGTCCGTGGGGAAGAGGCCGCCTGCGCTGCTTTCGCAGCCTGGCGTGGCGCTGGGAATGCGGCGCGGGGTGCGGTGGGGTCTGCGCTGGGTCACCTGTTGCGGGGCTGCTGGGGAGCGGCTCGAGTCGGGCAGGCAGCGAGGCTGAACGAGCGCCAGAGCCTCGTCCCTCACCCTGTCACTCTGCCAGGGCAGCATTTGCTCCTGATCCTTGCGTCTCGCAGGAACAAGCCGGTCCTCTTTCACGGTTTCCTCATTGTTTCCAGATGATGAAAATGTTTTTATCTCTCGGGTTCAGTTCAGTTTTCATAGCAAATGACTGGAGGTCTGCCATGAAACACAACAGCAGCAGAATTCAGGGGAGAGAGAGGTAAATGCTCTCTCCGTCTGGCTGCCCGTGAGGAGGAGAAGGCCTTTTTTACCCGTCCTGGGTGCCCAGAAGAGCCTCCTTGTTTGTGCTCAGAGGGTGGAATAAGGGATCATTCACTCAGGAATATTCCTATGACCTAATGTTACCTCCCTGAGTGGAGCCTGGGCTGTAAATCAGCCTTATTTGTGAATTGTTTTTGTAGAACCTTCTTTTTACTTTCTCTTTCGCCGCTTAGAATATGGCAAACCAGCTTCCTAATTTTAGGTGCCTAAATTAGATGGTTTGAGACTTGGGTTCTGTTCTGTTTTGGTGTTTTCCTCGGCTGATGAAGAGCAAGGAAACTGCTTTTGCTGTGTTTTATTTTATTTCATTACGTACAATTATGTCTTGAGTCTTTTTTCTGTCTTTACTATTGCTTCTTCCTTACAAGTTTCTGCTTGCCATAGTTTTTAGTTTCACTAGTAATTTGCTCCAGTCTTTATTCTTTTTCAAGTGCAGTATTTTTTCAGCACTTGCTTTGTGCTAATTTAAAAATAATTGCTGCTTGAGGATTTTAGTCAATTCATAGTTAACAAAATAACAAAGTGGGATTTTTTTTGTGCTGAAGGAACATTCTTGAGGTGGTGCAGAAAACTCATTTGTTTTTTGTTTCCAGTCACTGTACTGATTTTACTAAGAGTTTTTTCTTGTTTACTGTTCAGTTTGTGAAGGCCATGAGGAGTGTTTCTGGCCCTGCTTGTCCTCCCTCCAAAATTCTGCCCACAGAATGACCCAATAGAGTGCTCTGTTAGAAATTCAAGTTCCAAGAAGTCCATTTTTGTTTACTTGAAGCCACAGCAGCTGTTCCAGGACATTGCATCTGTTTTTTTCTGTATCTTAGGCCTTTTTAACTTTTGAAATGTCAGGTTTTGGAGCCTATATGTTTTGATACTTTACTTTTAAAAGTTGTCATCAGTAGTGTATCTGGAAAGCCGAGTGCTGTCTGAATCTGGCAGTTTGATAATTAACAGTGTCATGGTGCCTTTTCTCTACGTTTGATAAAAAGTAGTTCAGAAGAAAATATTTCAAGCTGTGGTAAGACATGTCAAGGTTGGATTTACCACAAAACCAGATTGGATTTTATAGTATGCTTTTATCAGATTACCTGAAATGTTCAAATTATTTTAAATTCTAATATTTACATTCAGTGGATACAAGTGGACTTCCCAGGTATCTTAATTCAAATGTAGTTCATGGTTCCTTAGAAGTCAAGGTTGGAACGCTACCCAGACTATTAAAAATCAGACTTTGGATTGTAATTTGGAAACACTAATTTTGCTGGGGGAAGAATAAAAGTTAACCTTTGCTCTTGGTCCACGTGCTGCTGTTCCACCCCCATTCCGCCCCCCAGAAAGAGCTGGCGTAGCAGAAAGTGTCCAGCCAGCACTGCCCTCGTGTCTCCGAGTGATCCCCCACAAGTAAAGGTACAGATCCCCTGAGATCTCTAAAACTGCACTGGTGACAATCCAACCAAGCCTTCAGACCTTGCTTGCAAATTCTGTAAGGCTGCTGCTCAGTGTGCAACACAGGGCAACCTTGGAATGAGGCTCGACACCTGCAAATGCACTTGGCACAAGCCAAAATGGTTTTAGTGAAACATTGGAATAAATATATGCAAAACTGGAATTCAGTAGTCTGGGTAATTTCTTAGAAATGTACACAGGAAATAAATGGGATGAAACAAAGTAAATACAGTATGAAGTGGTGTTAGAGAAAAGTATCTCTCTCTTTACACATAGTAAATGTATCTCCAAAGGTTATTTTAATACAGATGCTTTCCTGAAAGTAAATAGTGTAGGATGAACTTGCAATGTTGAGGCAAAGTTGTTCCTAAATGAATGTGCAAATCCTATGAATACAAGTTTCAGACACACCAGGCCTTGAAGGTGGACAGTGCTGCTTACTAAGGTTCTTTGATCTCCATGTTTCATCCCACCTTTAGTCACAAAGACACAGGCTGCTTGTCTTGCAGTTATAAGAAGCTAAAATAATGAATGTCATGTTGATGGTGCCGAGCTAGAGATACAGAACAGCGGCAAATGCATAAATACATAGAAAGGTAGACGGAGATTTGGAGAGATAAGGGTGATAAACAGACTAACAGCTGCTGTCACATGTTTCCATTCTGACAGACCTCCAACAAGCTGCTTTGCCATGAATAGTTGCATGGTTTAAACCCCATGATTACAATAATGACATGTGGTAACTGAGCATTCATTCTGCTGCTGCTGTCTCATTGAAATAAAGACTCTGGATAGAAAACTGCTCTCAATGGCTTAAAATGACAAAGTGTTTTTAATGATATTTAGGAATCTTTGAGCACACTAAGTAAATGGAAACCACATTATGAAAACTAGGTTTATTCAGACTAAAAGAGCAAGGTTTTCTGTATTCTGTGTTGTACAAGTAAGGAAAATGTTTTTTTTCCTATGGACTACTGCTCATAGTAGCAGTTCAGAATATAAGGAGCATCTTCAGAGAAATTACTGTTTCTACTGTTCTTCAAACTGAGCATAAAACTTTAAGATTTGATGCAAAGCTGAATGCAGTCTAGTACAAAAGTGCCAGTTAAGTGACTTCATACCTTAATGTTCAACAACTCTCATTATCTTATGATAAAGCAAAAACAAACAAACAAGCAAAAAACCCCAACAAAAACCCACAACCAACCAACCAAACAAACAAAAAACAACCAAAGAAAAGCCCAATCTCCTACCCCAAAACCAAACTCAGACGGAATGTTTAAAGTAATCTACTGAATTCTCTTTGTAAGAACTAATTGAAAAGATGCTCTATGAAAATAATGTAAGCTTTTGGTGAAACTATATTAGTTGGTAGAAACCAAACTGTTCTGAACACCATGTGTATTTTAAAAAAGCTTCCCGCAAAAAAGGCCTGATACGTGAGAATAAAATGTTGGACGCCTTTTTTTAGGGTAGGTGGTACTACTATTAAATGGTTTAAATTATTGATATTTTAAGAAACGCTTCTTTTTAAATTCTGAGTCTGTGGCCTTTTTTTTCTCAGGCAAGCTTTAATGTGCTCAGCTGAGCCAGAGGCAGGAGCCAGCCTAAGCCTGGGCTTCCTGAAACCAAGAGGCGTCAATGCTTAACAATGTTGTGAATTAAAAAATGCGTTGTAATTGGGAAACACTCAATATTTAGCTGTACTTGGAGAACAAAGCCAACATTCGCGCTACTTAAATGTTGGTCTTGCCCAAATTCAGTGTAATGGGATCTCCAAGGGCTTGTTAGGCATGACTTTGATTCCCTATAAAAGGACTCAGAGGGGACTCAGATTACAGCTGCCCTGAAATCTACTGGTGAGAAGCACAGTAACATTATTGAGTACTACAAACTATTGTTATTATCAAAAATACCAAAATCAGAATAATAGAATAGGATTGAAGCTTGTCTGTATAATCAGTGTATTTTTTATACAGTACTTTCTTCTTGTCTGTTGAATACTATCACATTGCAACTTCAATTCCTTCATGGTAACATTGCAAATATTATCATCTAGCTCTTCCTATTATGTGCAATTTTGCTTTCATGCATCCTAATCTTGTATTTTAGATATAACCTAAGAATTCTCTGGATAGTACTTTGGCCGTGGAAAAAATAACACCCCTCCTGACTATAGCTGTCTAATTAGGAAGTTGTTACTTAACCAGGATGTGGTTTATAACCTTTTTGACACAAGGTTGCACAATACTTTAGGAATTTAATTTCTCAGTTTGCTGTGTTTTGTCAGCACATTGGGGCTGACAGAGCCCGAGGCTGTCAGCTCTCCCAGGGGACACTGCAGGAGAGTAGGATGCTTCCAAATTGCCTGGAGTGCTGAGCAGAAATACAGTTTGGGAGTGCTTCTCTCTCCCACTCTAAGGTAGATTAGATGTGTGAATTGCTCCTGCTTTGGAATTTTTGTTTCCTTGTAAAATTACAGTTGCACACCAAAATGCTGCCATGTGCAGGCAGTTGATGTGTCGGGCAGTGGAAACGTCTCAGGCCATTCAGCTCAGCTGGAGTCTGTGGTGACAACAGCAAAGAAAAGAAACCATCAGGCACTTACAAACTCATGTGTAGCTTTCCATAAGATAGAGAAATTGCATAATTTTCTTATTTTCTATTTTAAATTGTTGTAAAACATTTTAAGTGGGGCTTAGTCTTGCAAAGTGCCTCGGCTCTGTTAAGAAAGAAAGTACCTGTACCCTTAAAATGGTATTTGTTGTTTTTATTTCAGTGCTGGATTAAACCTCTGAAATTATGTAAAAGAAATAGTCTTGGACTTTCAAAACTCAAAACTAAGGTGTTTAAAAAATTAGAGTAACATGAAAAGTACGTGTCTGGTAAATCAGTTTTCTAGCTGTGAACTATCTTGTTTGCATTCAGTAAGGAAAACAGTTTTGTTTTTATGGAGTAGTTGAACAGCTGTCGCTGAATACTGTATTTGCCCTATAAAGAAAAGCAGGGTATTGTCTCTGTGAGCTCTCTTGTATATTCATTAATTTATTTCCTAGATACTGTTACTATACTCAGCAGAGCCCTCTGCTGTTATAAATCCTCCTCCTTCTATGTTTTGCTATGTCTGGACCTTATCAATTAAGAAAAAAATTTAAAAGTCAAAATGGAAGCTCAAGGTCCCGGTTGCATGGATTTGTTCTGGATTCAGGAATGAACTCTGGATGTTGTGCCTACATAGAACACATTTGCCTTTTGGCAGCAGTCACAGTTTATATGGAAAATAAACCTGTCTTGTCTTTGTGTATCTCTGGAGAAACACCTGCGCCAACGGACTGGTATAGGCTGGAAAAAAATATGCAGGGAGAACAGGGAAACAAATCCACCCTCTGAGTCATAACTTAAATACTGAGGAGGAAAGGAAAAGGGCAAATGAGCCAGTCGAGTAACTGTGTACACAGCCAGAAACCACCACACACATGGGGAGCTCCACTGCTCGCAAGGACAGAGCAGGACATTCTCATGCCCCGTGTGGGAACCAGGCTCAAGGCAGAGACCCATGGAAGAGGAAGAAAAAAAGTCAACAGGTTGTATTGGCACAGGAGAGGACATTGCAAACGGTATCTGATTCTTTATTCACTGTATTATATTGGTAATAAGGATGGAGAGGGATGGCATGCCGATCTGGAGGATACTTGCTAGGACATAAATGCAATTTGTATGTCAGAAATTCAGGCCCTGCAGAGTTCCTGTTGCTCTGGTCCTGGTCCTGATAGTGAGTGGTCTGCCAGTAGCGCTGTTGTCTGAGGACATTGTACTCGAAAACATCCCATTCGTGAGCATAACCCCACTAAGAGGCATGGCCAGACGCCCCGCTCTTGGGCCACCAGGCTCCCAAAGGCACCAGTGCAGCAGGCGATAAACATCCCTCTCTGCTGCGGTCTTGGCTTTTTCTGAATTGAGATGGAGACCAGAGAAAAGGTGTTTGATGCTTCCTGACGGCAGGGACATTTCAGTCAGGCTCCCTCACCATTCCCGCTCCCCTCANGGCTCCTCCCGCCTCGCTCCTCCCGCCGCCTCTTCCTTTGGCCGCCTCCTCCCGCTCCTCCCGCCTCTCTCCGCCTCTGGTCACCTCCTCCCGCTCCTCCCGCCGGCTCCTCGCTCCACCTCCTTCCTACCGCTCCTCCCGCCGGCTCCTCCCGGGGCGGGCGCTCCGGCCGTGGCCGTGTCAGCCCAGCCACGGCAGCAGCGAGCATGTCCTCCAGTAGGGCCAAGAAAGTGAAGATGGCCACCAAGTCCTGCCCCGAGTGCGACCAGCAGGTGAGCGGCTGCCGGCGGAGCGCTGGGCTGCGGAGGGCGGAGCGGGCAGACCGGCTCCGTGCGGCTGCGAGTCGGTGTTTGTGTGAACTAATGGTTGTTGCCTTTGCAGCTTCTGCGTGGAATGTGGGTTGAACACCGCGTCCCTCTGGCAGAGTAGCGGAATAGTCGTATTGTGCTTAGGGGTTTCTGCGCGATTGCAGAACCTCTTGTTTATGTGCTGGTGTTGTTTAGTAACTGCGTGATCTGTTAAAAATACAACGAACCGGGTGATTTATATAATGCAGTTTGCCCTTTGGATGACTGATGTGCCCAGGGCTGGGCGGGAGAGGGCTCAGAGGTGTTGTTTTCACATGGGTTGGTTCGGAAGCAGCTGAATCGAGACCTCGGTGCGGTTTCTGCCCGGTTCCCGAGTGCCCGAGAGCTGCTCGTGTCCCACTGCGGGTTCCTTGTGTGCACAAAATGGAGCTGCTCACACTCACACGCGAGCGGCAGCTGCTTTGCACCGCTGCCGTGTCAGGAGCTTGTCTCCATTTACTGGCAATTATGTGAGTATTAAAAGCAGGCGAGTTCGCTCCGGCGGAGCTCCGAACAATGGCCCGGCGCTGCAGCGGCGGCCGTGGGGCTCGGCCGAGGGGCAGCGCCTGTCACATGCATGCACTCCGGGAACATCGGCGCTCTTACGTGACCTGGAAAGTCACCCCTATTCACTGGTTTAGCCATACTTAGAAAAAAAAAAAAAATAAGTAGCCTCTTAATTTTTTTTTCCTCTACTTGCATAGCTTTAAAAAAAAAAATCATATTTTTTGTTCTGACTTGCATAGTTTTTACAGTATTCCTACTCATCCTGGCACAGTTGGGAGTGCTGAGCTTTGTGTGTGGGCGTCGTTTCATGTTTTAACCAACAGATCAACCACTGCAAATGCACGTTAAGCACGTCACTGAAATACTATTTCTGAGAAAGAAGTCGTGTGCCAGGTTCTGGTTATTCAGTTGGTACAAGGAGAAACGAAGACGAGGGAGAAGTCATATACGAGAGTAGTGTTGTTTTTGTCTGTTTTGGTTTTTTTTAATAAATGTAGTGCATGTCAAACTGCCAACAATAAGTAAGCAAACGTAGGCTTTTTAAGCTGAGGTGAAAACTGTCGCTTTGTTCTGCACTTATATGCATATCACGCATTTTAGTTTTTGTCAATGTAGGTTTTCTGTTAGCAACTCTTCTGTGGCTTGCATGGATTTTATGTGCTTATGTATCCTGCCCTAGCACACATTGCTCATAGGACCTCCATAGTTTTCCACTGCCAAGTATTAGAGAAGAAGCAAGGAACTAAGGCCTACAAGTACAAGTCGACCCTTTGCAGAGTTTGAGGAAATATAATATATTATATATTATATTTCATATAATTCTTAACTGACTGTGTCCTGTACTGGTGTTTCTTAAATTCTCCCATGAGCAAGGGCTTAACATTTGTTTCTGATTTTTTCAGTAGAAGTGGCATGCATGGAAATATTTAGACAGCCACAGTTACTGGAGCGAAATATTGAGTAACACTTCTTAGACTTTAAAACATTTTTCTGTTGTAATTTAGATAATATATCATATTTCAATATTTTCACAATCAAAGCACAGCTCCATTAAACTAGTGAGCCTGAAGTATGTGCAGTCAATCTGAGGAAATAATTATCAATTCTTAATTTAGCATCAGGTAAAATGGCTTGTATGAGAAAATTTCCATTTTGTTAGGAAAATGTTAAACTGTGTGAAATAGTTGGTAGGACTCTGTTGCCTTAATTATGTCGAGGGATGTTATCAGTGTGGATCTTCAAAGGATAACTGATAGGTTTCAGTGATAAACGCTTCCCCCAGGCCCCCCACCCTCAAATGGTGCACAACCCTAAGTGCTAAACCTGTAACACGAGAACAGTATTGTTCTGTTAAATACGCTTGAGTTCGTTGAAAAATACTGACTCTGTTCCAATCCCCTTGGGTGGCTTTGCCAAAGTATTTTTTTAGACCAAGCCTGGAAAGGTAATTATTGGAGAGACCCAAGTGTTCAGAAATGGATTTAGCTGGAACTGTATCACCTTAAGAACACACAAGTTATCTCCGAGATAGTGGGGCTTTAGTACTGTTACACTGACATATGAACTAGGAGACAGACGTCCACACAAGTCTGCTAAATTCTGACCTTTAAAGTTCAATAAACCTCTGTTGGACTCGTTTTCATTATGTCAATGTCTCCATGAAGGGAGTCAAAGTCTCTGGTTCTGCAAAACCTGTATCAAAAAGTCTATCTGTAAGCTTTCGGTAGGGTGAAGTGCAGGAGTTCAGTTGTGCTACAGAAAGCAAAATAATTTGTTTATTCTGAGTAGGTTAACTTCCCCTTTACGAATTCATGTCCTAATTTGGCTGGGGTTTTTGGGTCAGCAGGACTTTGGCACTTGGTTCTTCTCTGTGTCTGGTTAAATTGAGGAGGCAGTTGTGGTTCTGTGCTCCTGTTTGTTTCAGTGGACATTGGCAAACTTGTAGTGACCTGTCTTAAAGAATTACATTTGAGAAATTACCTCCTGCCTTTCCCTCCCCACTATCATGCTTCAGCATGACTCCACTTTAATGTGTGTTATTTAATCTCTTCCAGATCTCTGCCTAAACTTGCTTTGATTTGTGTTTTCAGTCTTAAACCTAATCAAAGCAACGTGGTGTATTCCTTACTACTCTAAAAGATCTCAAAAAGATCTTGGCATTAAGGTAAAGACTTCTGTGATTTATCAGTGTTGCTTTTTAAAAATTGCTCTCAGTGGATTTTGGTTATTTTTCTATTAAATGTCATTTCTTGTTTTACATTGTTATTTTCTGGGGGTGCACACTGCTGCTGTCTGCTTAGCTGATCAGAGGCACTGTATTCTCTTGAACTCCTGGGCCTGCAGTCAGTTCTTGCCTGGCTGGGCTGGGTTATTTGCATTTTGAATTAACGAGGTCCTTCTGTACCCACCCTGCCTTTTCTGCAGCGCTGGAGCAGAGTGCTGCAAATGCATCTGTTTTGCTTCAGGCTCTGCTGTGCCTCTAAAGCTGCTCGTCTCTAAAGGAGCTGCTTTCAAATGCTGCTGAAAGTGAACGCATTCACAATGTACTGACGGTTTTAACTCATCATTATTTTTTTTTACAAGTAAGTAGAGGAAGCAAAACTGGAAATGTTTGACTGATTTGACTGCTGATATTTGAGAGATCTGAAGAGAAATTGTAATTCTGTTTTAATTCAGCCTTTCTTTAATGCTCTCTACTTTCCCCCACCCCCTTCCTGTCAGTCTGGGGAAAAGGAGTGCAAAGCAATCACAACAGCTGTACATTTCAAGCTTGATTTTTAACAACTGCATAAAGAAAAGGCTTGGTGAGCGATTCACAGCAGAATCTGGTTTTATTATGTTTAAATACAGTGGGACACCCAGGGCAGGGTGGGGGCGCTGGCGTTGGGTTGGTGCCACCAGGGTCGGGTTGGGGACACCAGACTGGGTTGGGGACATTAGATTGGGTTGGTGTCACCAGAGTCGGGTTGGTGTCACTGGGGTCGGGTCAGTGTATTATGTTTAAATACAGTAACAGGACAGGCCACAGTTTGCAGTACAGAATGAATTTGAAGAGTTATCTCTGAGGACAAAATGTGAGTTACTAAGTGTGTTTTCTCTTCATGGTACAGGAGTTTTGTCATAATTTGAAATTATCTGAAAAATTTATCTTTTGTTTTCCCAGGTTCCTGTTGCGTGTAAATCATGTCCCTGTGGCTACATATTTATCAGCCGAAAACTCTTGCACGCTAAACGTGCTGAGAGATCACCACCCATCACAGGTAATACTTACAGAGTGGAGGAGAAGGGAGCAACAGCTCTTTCCCCTTATTTCCTGGAGGCAAACGACAGTGTTTCACTTCTCTGTGTACACTGACTGTTGTCAGTTCACTTTGCCTTGAATTTGTGCATGGTAGACTTCGAATATGTTAATTTTTCTTGAATTTTGAGGAGAGGAAGAAAGCTGGTGTTTTCAGACTTCCTTTGTACTCGTGATGTTGGCATTTATTCTGTGTATGTTCTAGCTGCACACACTCATCACTATGCAAAATAACCCCTTACAGAATGCTTTGTGTTAATCCTGTTCTGAAGCTAAATGTGTGGAGGTCCCAAAAGGATCTGATTTCAGAGCACATGCTGATTGAACCTGGGTTTTCTGAAAATAAAAAATTGGTCATAATGTTTAGTTTAAAACTGGGTGGATCTTGCTTCTCTCTCCATGATTAAATTAAATAGTGCTTTTTTTGTGCCTAACTTGTGTGTCTTTTGTTGATGGACACAGTAAGAAATCAGTTGAATGTGCTTTCTGGCATGAATAGCATTATCCTTGTGTTCATTTATATCACTTTCTCCAGTAGGAGGAATTAGTCAGAAAAAGAGACTGACAGGGAAGATAAATATTTAAAAAAACCCAAAACCCCTCACCCAAATCCAGCAAGTATCTGATCTATAATATCTACTTTTTAAAATGATCTACCAGACCTACAAAATGGAAGTCAGCTATTTGATGTTTTGTATCAATGTTTTGAAGGATAGCTGTAGATGACCACTTGTAGGAATTAGGTGACATTATACTGACAACTGAACTTTCAAGGTGGGGGAAGTTAAGGAATGTCTGTGGTAGATTGGAAGTGTTGGTCAATTTTCTTTCCTCTTCCCACTTTTTTAATAAAGTACTTACCAAATGAAGCTGAAGGTCATAGTCTGGTTGTATAATTCAGCTTTGTAGAGAGGAAGTGCACCAGGGGAGGCAAAATAAATATATGCTGGGGGCCATCCTGCTGGAAAGCAGCTTTGGAAAGTGCTTTCTACTGTGAGTGTGACCAAGCACTGGCAAATGTTGTCCAAGAGGTTGTGGAGTCTCCATCCTTGGAGGTACTCAAAAGCCTTCTGGACATGGTCCTGGGCAGCTGGCTCTTGGTGGCCCTGTATGAGCAGGGGTTAGGCAGGGTCTGAAGAGGTTCCCCTGCTACCTCGCCCTGGCTGTGACACTGTGAAATACAGGCTCTCTATGAGCATTAGTCACTGGACCCTGCTGTCCAGCTTGTACCCCTTGTGTCTGTACAAGATTAGTGGGACCGCTGCAGCCAAAGGCAATCAGTTCCCCAGAGAGATACAGTAGGAGACTGTATTTCTGCATTGTGCTCCTAAGGTAACTACAACTTCTTTTAGAGAACGTTTTAGTGTTTTCAGCAGTACAGCTGCTGCGGAGTGGTGCTGCAGCCTTACAAATGTGCAGCTAATCCACGAGCTGCAAAATGTGCTGTGGTGACTGTACTGTATTTGGTACCCAAGCTCATTAATTCATACTTAACTTCCAGATAAAACTCATGTAAATACTCCTTTCTTTTACTGACTTTGGTGTTTAGGAAAACAGTGCACCTGTTGAGCAGTGAGCACGAGGAAGCCTTGTCACAGGTTGGATGTGGTGGGACGCGTACGTTGTGTTTTGTGGTGTTTACTGACAGCACCATTGACTCAGCATTCAGTTTGTCTGAGCAGCAGCAATAATATCATTGTTAGTGTCCTAAGAAGCTCAAGTGCTGTGGTGTTTGCTGTATGATAAACTTTTGCTAGTGGAACAGGTACAATGAGGTGTCTTAAAGGCTGTGAAGTGTGCAGTTTTTGTTTCCATCTTATTTGGGAAACAGCTTCTCGTGTCCCAGCAAACATCTCATGCTGCAAAATGCTTTTGAAGTAATTAAAGGGTTGATCCTTGGAATCAAGAAGTGAAGCATCCTTCTGGATCTGGCACCTTAATTTCTGCATGGATATCCTGCAGATGCAATTATCCTGTAAAGATATAGGCATCTGACCGCTTCAAAGGGAAAGGCTGATTGGGTGGGGTAAGCATTAAGAGTAAATTAAGAACAAAGGTGAAAGCAGCCCTGGATCATGCCATTTCTGTTCATTTGCACAGAAAACAAGAGTGAGGCCAAAAGGAGGCGGACAGAGAGAGTTAAGCGAGAGAAGATAAATTCTGCAGTAAATAAAGACTTAGAAAACCGAAAAAGATCCAGGTCTAACAGCCATTCAGATCATAGCAGGCGAGGAAGAGGAAGACCTAAGAGTGCCTCAGCGAAAAAACACGAAGAAGAAAGAGGTATGAGAGCTGGAGAAATTGTTTGTTGGATTTTCTGTTTGTATCTTTTTTAATCAGTAAACCTTTATACCATTCAAACCATTTAACTAGACTAGTTCAGCCAGCACCTGATACCTTAGTGTGGGGAAGGGACTGATTTGCATGTGCAGACCTCTGGTTTTATGTTTCAGTGTCTGATGAAACTAGCTACAAAGATCTAAATCTGTATTTTTAGCCGCTGTATCAAGTTTCAACATCTAAGTTGAAAGCCATTGGACTGAAGTGTTCTGTAGTAGTTTTTTGTTGTTTTTGATTTGTGTTTGTGGGGTTTTTTTTGGGGTGCTGCTGCTCTGTATCACAAGGACAAACCATATAATGATATTTGCTGTCAGAGAGGGGCTTAGGATGACTGGATTACTTTAAAAGTTTCTTTAAACCTTTTGGAGGACCAAAGTAAAAAGGGCATCTTGAATCACTGCTATGACCTGAATTTTGGTCCCGTGTTTCTGGAGGAAAGAATGCCTTCTTGCCTGTTAAGGTTCTTTGGTGACCTCCTGTTTTTAATCATTATACAGTAAAGAGGCTGTTGCATAGCTGGAGTAATTATAGAACCCCTCAAGAATTTAACTGTCACTTAGGGTTCCACTTGTTTTAAGAGCCTATTGATACTGCATTTGCTAGCTGTGTTTTTGGGGATAGTAATTTTAGACCTGAGTTATGAATCCAAAACTTAACATGGGCTTCAGAAGGTTGGAAGGCAGATAAAAGGGGAATGACAAGACTTCATACGAATATCCAGCAGATATTGTTCCTAAAACTCCTGAAGTCTGAAGTATATTGTGTAGCATAACTCAGAAATGTAATTATTTCTTCCTTTCCACCTTACAAAAAAAAAAAAGGGTGTTAATTCATATTGAAAATTCCTTTAATTTCTGACTTCTCAAAACGGGTTTTGATATCTCTGCTGTTTAATGTCAATCTGTTTCTTAATGTTTCTTTCATGTAAAAGCCAAGTATAAATTTGAGGTTGTTGGGAGTTTTTAGTGCTTTCAGTGTGGGAAGAGGAGGTGGAATTTCATTTGTGTATATTTTCCAGATGGCAGTTGTTTTACTCTAATAGAAATGCACTTTTTGGTATCTAATCTCTTCACTATTGCATATGACTTAATTGATGTGTGTAGCTTCCCTCTTTTTTACTGACCCAAGCTGAACTTTGTCTGGTAGCTTTAGGATCCTTTCTAGGCATTTAACTGCCAGTCTAGTTCACAAATAGCCTTGGTTTTAAAATCCCATTGAGCTGGTTGGGTTGCCCTATAAAAGTGCATCTTCTTTTCTGTCCCCTGACAAAGAGGAAAGCAACCTAAGCAACCAAAGGAAAAAGATCCATTTTCTTAAGACGTGTTTTATAGTTTCCAAAAAGCAAGAATTTGACAGCAGGAGGGATATTTAGGGAACATGTTTTCCTATCCAAAACTAGGCTGGACGTTTCTAACCTCTTGCTGCAAACTCCACAGTGTGACAATACTGCGGTGCTTTGAGGTAGAAGACTAGAGATCTGGTGGGAGATTTGCCTAAGAATGTGTGTGGTGTGCCTTTTCTGGGTGTTTTCTTGAAGTTGAAGGCAATCTTATCAAGTAAGATTTGTCTTCTTGTGCTGTTTTTAGTATCCCTTTTCCTTGATCTTGTGATGGCTGTTTCTTCCTCAGCCTCTTGTGCAGGGATTTGGCTCACACCCATTTGTAATTGTCTTTGCCCCAGTGCAGCTCATCTTATTGTTCAGGAGTAAGTAGGCTTAGAATATTTTCTTATTTCTGGTAATGTCAGACTGTAGTGTGTGTAGACTACTGTGATGATTATCAGGCAGATTAAAAAAGAAATTATATATATAAGGCTGTCATGGCTATAAAAATACATTCAGCAGAGAAGTCATCCTTTCGTAAATAATTACTAAAATAGGTTAACACTGACCTCTCCCTTTTCAAGTTCCTTACAAAATTGAAACTACTGTGTGTGGAGTAATTAGCAGGAATTTTAGAAATAATATTCCTTTACCACATCTGCTGCTTGATAGTGTTGTTTGCATGTGTTAAGCAACTGTAATTCTACTACAGTTAAGGTGGGTTTTGTGTGAGTGGTTGCTGGTCCTTGTAGCAGTCTGTGTGTGTTGAAGGTCAGCTCTGGAGTGCAAGGTGTCAGTATCTTATTTTCTTGCCTGTTGTATGTCTTGAGGATATTTTGGGTACGTGTTACTTGCCACTAGGGGTTATGCTTTTGCCCCAAAGACTTGAAAAGAAGCCACCGCTTGCGTGTGTGTTTAAATATTTGGCTCCTAATCCATTTGTAGATGGGAAAACAGGCAGACAGAAAACACCTAAGTTGTATTAACGTGTAGGAACTGATTGTCTGTACATTTGAAGACCATCCAGCTGTGAACATTTCTTTCCTGAAGACCCCGATGACATCTGTAGCTTTGCTTCCTGGCTTGTCATGCATTTCCATACACAGTGTGCTTGTTCCCAGTTGTGTCTGTGCCTTTGCCTGGTTCTTTTGTGTCCTTCGTGACTGGCTCACATTAGAGCAAAGAGCTGCAGCAATTAAGAAGAATAGAATAAGCAGAAAGGCTTTTTAAAGCAAGCTATTTTTCCTGCAGATTTAGCAAGAAGGAATGGAGGGGGAGGAAAGAGGAAGCAGATGTAGATTGAGGGGATATGGCAGTACTGGGACCCAGAAAATTATCCTATCACATGTTTCAGAGCCATGTGATGACCCTGGAAAACAGGAACTGCTCTCTGCAGCCTTGATTTGTCAAAATTGTCACTTAATTTCTTTGTTTTCAGATGTACTACAATGTATTTTGAAAA
>WAAG01024688.1:0-27369 GCA_013390105.1 Tichodroma muraria
TCCATGGACTAGCTCCTCTCAAGACTCTAATCAAACCCTAAAGCATTTCTGGAAATGAAAGAAGAGATTTAAAAAGCATACATAGTTCAAAAAAAATTCCATGCCATCCAAAAATGTACTTGGTAGGTGCCCATTCCTTGCTGGTAAGCTGAGAGTCAATGAGGCAGCCGAGTTAAGGTTGGATAATGAAAACTCTTCTGAGTACCTGGATGAACACAAGACACAAAGAAGATGGATTTTAAAAGGACTTTCATCCAAGTTGGAATTGGAATTTATCTTGCAGTGTCTTCCTGAAGGTGTTGTTTCCAATCATTATTAAATGTCTCAAAGGTCAATGGTGAAATCTGTTTTGTGAGCCCAGAGTTGTTTGCCACAAGCTGAAGGTAAAGCAATTTGTGACAGAAGCAGCATTGCTATATCAACAGCCTAACAGGGTTTTATTAACACATACACAACCTCATTACAGCCTAAATCAATCTCAGCTCAATTAGATATTGCATATTTTATAAGACAGACCATCATGGAGAGATCACCCAGAGAGCCTTAGCAGAGCAAGCAATAGGGCAGGTTTACAGGACTGTCATAGGATTACTTTCAAGGAAATAACCTTAAAAGCTTGAGGGACTACTTCACACTCGAATCCCAATGTGAAACACCATAAATTCCTTCCCTCAACTCCAATTTCAACCTAGCCTCCTAAACCAACTCTCACTCCTGCTCGTGTCAAGCACAGACAGCTGAAGACACAGTGCCACACATTCTCTCCCCACATCATTCCAGGATTTTGGCATGGAGACTTTTTCCTAATACTATGAATACATTTATTGTTGCTATGTTTTGTCAGGTTTTGTGGGTTTGGGCTTTTCTTTTTTAGTTTTATCTTGTTTGCTTTTTCTTTTTTTCTATCTGGAACGTGTTGTCTTAAGTACCGCTTTAGTTACTGCCTGAGAGGGCCATCTGAATATGCAAGTTCCCAAAGCCAGCTCGCTATTTTGCAGGTCACTCAGCCAAGTTTTGACTAGAAACCCAAGTCCCTGTGTGGTTGAGTTATTCTCCCCTGTTCTGCTCCTCTCTCAAAGCACTTCCCAGATGAGAAGAGGAGCTTATCCGGGAGATCTTTCCATGAGGTCTCTCCACCCAGCTCTTCCCTCCAGCTAGGGCATACTGCAGATTGGTGCCAAAGTCAGCAAGATGCAGCATGTGAAAAAGCACTGTTTATTTTCTAGGGGAATAACTGCAACCTGTCTTTTCACTTCCATTCTCCTAAAGGCTACCGACAATCCCAAGCGCCCACTCATGCCTTTCCAACTACTCTGAATACTGATGAAGGAGCTCACAAGAGGGTTCTGGGAATGGATGCACACAAGAAGAGTTGGGGCCCACTTGAAATACCTGCAGGGCCCTGAAAATTTGATTTTTGTACTGAACTCTTTAGGAAATAACTATATAGTGTTCACCCATGGCTACATCAAAAGACAGATGGCCCATACAAGAGCTGCAAAACGTTTTCTCTGTGAACATTTATACTGTAAAGCCTTAACTGTTTATTGTAGAGGTTAATGAAGCTGTGAAGAGAACACGGTCTTGCTGAGATTATTGCTTCTGGGCAACACAGAGCACCAGCCATTCTTAATCCAAACGAAAGGCATGACAGATAGACCAATTAAAAGCGTTTCCAAACAAGCTTTGAGACACAGGGCAGCTGTAACGTGACTATTTTTTCTAATCCCTCTGCCCTACAAACACTATCTAATTGCAGTGCCTAGTAGCCTCTGAATTCAGTACTCTCAAAAAGATTTGCAATGCTTTGCTTCTAAATCAGCCCAGTCCAGTCACATTACCCAGGCTCATACGGAAGCCAAAAAATCCCCATCAAAGAAAATTTGCTGCTTTTTTATTTATTTCTTGCCTCAGCAGCCAAAGATTATTTCTGAATGCTCTCTGGGAAAAGCACAAGTATTCAGAAAACTGCTGCTATCTAGTCCCCTTGGTAGCTTATTTTTATTAAACCATCACAAAAGTTTTTTACCCTGCAGAGCAAGTCCACATGCATTCATAGCTGCACACAAATATACACACACTGCTTGGGTAACTCTCCTGTAAGTATTTCCTCTGCTTTGCTATAATATCATACAAAGGTGCATCATAAAATTCACTCAGAGAGAATAATTTTGTTCTCAAGTATGTGGTTTTCCTTAGTCTGTCTAGATACACAGAAAATCCAAAAAGGAGAGGGGACCAGATACAACCTCTATTTATAACAATCTTGGGTTTGTTATTAAACAAGCAGAGAAAAGCAAAAATAAATGAAAGGTTTTCCCACTTAAATCTTCAGTAATCATTCATATTCCTTTCCAGATCCTTACCTAGAGGAGTAGAACAGGCACCTACAGGACCCAGCAGAATAAGGGCCTCCACTAGATGCAGAAATTGGAGCTATGCCTGAAACTACATCATTCCCACCATCTCAGAATTACAGACTAAGCTCACTAAATAGGTGTTGGTCAGTGAAAGGCAGGAAGCTACATTCTCACCCTTCCAGTGGATTCTACCCACTATTGGTGGACCATTAAGCACAATAAAATTCTTCCAACTCTTGGCTGACTTTTTGTTCTTGACTGTTCATTCTTCTGCATCTATTTTGCAAATATGAGCTGCTGCAGATCTAACTGGAGAAGTAGAACAGAGCTCAACATTCCTACTCTCAAACAGGTATTAAGTCCTGATGAGCATTAACAAATGCAAACAGTGCAGAAGTACCAAAAGAGGAACAGACCAACTTCATGAGGAGCTCCCGATCCTGCATGACCACATCTGAAAATCTTCAGGAAGGACCTGAGCCCGGGAGAACAGGCTTCAAGTGAAGGGAAGGCTGTGCCTTGGAACTTGCCTCATACTCCATCAGTGTCTTTGAATCCAACACGGCAAATCCTGGGACTTCTTTGCTGATCAGGATGTTCATCAGTGACATCAGTTCAGGATGTCATTGAGTCTGTCACTGGAATATGCCTCTATTCATCTCAGCTCCCCTGCTGTGCTGCTGCTATATTTATCTTTGCTGCTGTCAGTCATTTAGGTGTCAGTTTGCTCAGAACAGGACTGACACGAAATGCAGTTACCATTTTCTTAAAAGATTCTTTCTCGAGCTGTGCTGTACCTCAGCATTCCTTCAGCAGTGGCCTCAAATGATTGTGTTTTCCCAAAGACTAGAAGACACTGCTAGAGGAATATCAAGAATGTGGAATTTAAATGCCTGGTCTCCTCAATTCTTGGGTTAAACAATCACAGAAAAATAAAACTGGCATCTGAGCTGCATGCTGCTGTTGCTTTATGATGTATTTAACCCCAACTCCCTCATCTCATATTCCATTAATAGAATAACCAAGATCATAATTTTAGGGAGCTCCAAAGACAAAAGTTTGCTGGCTCTAGCTACTCATGGGATATTATTTTAAGGAGAAAATTGAACAGATATATAGAGAAAATTAAATAAATATATACAGCATTGCATTCATTTTATATGGAGATTTCTCAAGGAAAAAAAAAATACCTTTTCTGGAGAACGTGTTGTTTTAGAGGTACATTTTTCCATGGAAATATATTCCTTCCCTTCTTCCTGGCTCTTCTCCTCAGATTTTCTGGTTTTCTTTGCCCAAAGGCATTGGCTCCTTTTCTCTGGCTTAGCCCTCTATGTGTTTCAAGATTATTCCAAGTTGCTTTTACACAGCCTTCTGGATCATGTTAGGAAAAGGTGCTTTAAAAACATGTTAAAATAATGTTGTTTTTAAATGGAGTTCAGGACTGACAAAGGCACTGGGCTGACTGACAATCCAATTTGTTTCCACTAGGAATATGTTACCAGTGGGCCAGTCAAAAGCATGTAGAAAATGTTTATTGACATTTCCATGTAACTATCTGTCATTAGTGTTTTTTTAATACAACCAGGCTCCAAATCACATGTACTTTTCAGCTCCTTCCCGTTCAAGCAGTCCTTTGCTCTACACCTTGCACATGTGTGGAGGAGCACCGAGGCCAGAGCCAAGCAGGAGAGGTTGTGCACGAGCTGCCAAGGAGCCCATTCCTTCCTGCACCAGGGCTGGGAGCAAACCGGAGGCAAAGACCCCGGGCACAGAAGTGTCCCCAAGCACACCTCTATGCTTTGGCAAACACATTTGGTGAGGTTTTACTCAAACAGGAGCTTGATCACCACAGGAGGTTAAGTAAAGGATGAACATGTGCCCTGCTGGCTCGTGCTCAGGGGACAGCTTCCCCTGCATAACTCGCACAGCTAAGCCATAATCAAATCTTGATGAGACATGTTCAGGCATGAAGACAGAGCTGGAGGAAATCCATCCACAAAGAGGGCAAATGAAAGCAAACAGAACAGCCCTCACCAAAACAATGCCACAACATCAATAGAATTCTGCCCAAACCATCCTTGGGTACCCCTGAAAGCAAACTTGCCCCCTCCTGTTCTCTGCCATGGGTTTGGGCAACCTCATGGCTCAGAGCTGGGATGTAACATCAGCTGTGACATCGCCTGGGTTCCAGAGGCAAAAAAGACTCAACATTCCCTGAAATTCAGGTCCCAAAAGGAGTTACACACACACCAGCCACAGCAGGACATTGCCTGCTCTTGGCCATCAGCTCGCCCCTGCAGCAGAGAAAAAAAAGCACAGAAATCCCCTTCACACCCTTGGGTTTTTCAAGGGCGTGTTTTCTTCCTGATTTGCCTGCTCTCCTTTCAAATTACACAAACCTGAACTTCCTCCCTGGCTGTGTGTTCAGTGTGTTTCATTGTACCTTCATTGTTGTGAACTGTTTGCTAATTTCTGGGCAGTAACTCCACTTTCCACACCACCGGGATTATGTAAAGGCAGCAGAGATGATACAGAGCCTTTGGTTATTCACTTCTCAACAGGGGAGCTCATTGATTTAACTACAAAGGTTTGCACTATGCTGAGAGTTCTGCATTTCTCCATACCACAACTTCAAACTTTTAAAAAGATTACTATCAACATTGTTATTAAAACAGTTTCTGCTCTCAGAAGATGAGAAATCTGTCCTAACACAATAAACTACTGATTATTTTGAAAGCTTGAGGTGAAAGATATAGCACTGCTAGTCCCTGGACAAAACTTAGAGACCTGATAGTCTCTAAATTTCACATGCCTCATACTGAGGAAAAAAAAAAAAAAATGCACTTTTTCAAATAAAACCAGGTATTTTTAAGAAAGCAATTTACAAAGATACCAACACAAAGGGTAAGATTCAAGCCACGTGCTGAAAAATTGGCTTCTTGATACTTTCTGAAGTCTCTTCCACTTCCTGTTCCAAAACTCCATCAGTCCCAGTACCATCAGACGAGATATCCATCTCTGTCATTAAGGGGAAGCCATTGCCATGTCTAGCTCTAAAATTGAGCCTATATAATTCATGGTAAAAAAGGCTTCTGAATCTACACGGAGAGCATTCAGAATCAGCACTTCAAAATGTGATGTAGGGAAGGAACAACAACATATCCAGCTACAGTAAACCCAGAAAATGTAGTCTCGCTCCCACAAAATTCCTTTGCATTGTTTCAGCAATTTGAAAAGAAAGTAAAAATTTAAATAATGTAAATTTTTTAAATATTTGTAATTATTTGGGTTATTATATCTTTTGGCCCGTGAGTGCATTTGTCCCATCACTGTCACATCCAAGGTGCAGCTCCGAGCTCCATGGCTCCAGCCAGCTCCTCTTGCCGTTCATAGAGTGCATGATCCCACGCTGTCCACCCAGGCCTCAGACAGCTGAGGACTCCTTTTGGACTCAGAGGCAGCTGTATTGCCAGAATCTCACCATACTTAGCAAGAAAACATATTCCAGATAATCAGTGCATCTGACAAACAGGAAAAGGGTCACAGCTCTGAGAAATGGGTTCCCAGTGCATTCCCTTCACACACGCAACCTTGTTCTCCCCAGCTGAACAGCTGGGAGCCAGCTGAAATGTAAGAACCTCTCCCCTCCAGACTGTGCTCTCTATTCGGGGTTTAAGACAATTACACAGTTATTTGGTGTAAGAAAAGTCAGTCAAGGGGGAAACAAATTGTTTTATTTCTCACCCAGCTACATAATAGATTTCTAGGAGTGCTAACTCATCTGTCTTCCCACTATTTTACTTTCATTATAAGGCTGGGAATGGGAAGTCATTTTTCACAAGAGGGATCTTTAACTGGTTAGAAATTAAACTGCCCAAACGGGTGCGTCCTGCAGAACAGAACATCTGTTATCTGGGGCCCATGGCTTTGGTTGCACCTTATTTATCATCACAGCAGGTCCTTCTCCAAACCCAACCTCACTCCCAAGCTGCCAAGACACAAGGGCAAGTGAAAGACACGTGACAACAAGACAAAAAGGTCTAAATCCAAAGCCTCATTATAAAACAAGGCAGCAGAGTATCAAAACTGAGCAGCTGTGCTAAGAGAAACAGGACTGTCTCAGAGCAGCCCCATCCTCCCAAGCTGACTGGGCAGGTCCGTCTTTCATCAACCCCAGCCCCTCCACCTCAGCACATCCTCCACACAACTGCAGCTGCCAAGCTCCTGTCCTGTAAGTAATGAACAACATGTGGGCATCCCCTGTGACCACTCCCAAGTGGATCAATGCCATCAACACTTCCACAACCAGTTTCCTGCCCTAGCATGATGGTACATTTCACCATGTTGACTGTTCCCATCACTGGTGAATGTCCCAGGCCCTCAGAGGACCTGAGCTGGAGCGGGCCTGGCAGCTTCTGCAGTGCAAAGGGCAGAATTACCCAAAATGCACAACTTAGTCTTCCCTGATTCTCCTTCTGAGGTTGCTCCAGAAGGGACAGGACACTGTTACATTTTTGCTCCTGGTGTGTAGGGAGCATTTTGCTTTTTCTTGGTAATTTATCTGTCTTTATTTATTTTACTTCTTGTCACAGTGGGCAACTGAGCTTTGCTTCATCCTCTCAGACCATTAAAGCATGAGGTAGCTGCAGTGGGTGTTTCATTGTGACCTCATGGGTAACACTTGCTGCCATAACGTGCAGATCTCTGCACTCTGCTCCTGGTTGAAATAGAAAATTAGACTCTCAGGAAAAACAGACACATGGGATATAAGCAACATTTCCCTGCAAGGATATTGCCACCATAACCAATTTGCTCTAATAGCAAACTTCACTGGTAAAAAGTTGCAAAAATAATAATGATTTTTAAAACCACCCTCTTTAAGCTGCTACTTGTGAGTGTTTTGGGGTTTTTTTACCCTTATAGTCAGTCTTCTGTGATCCTTTCAAATAGATAGCTTTGGGTTATTGATTTTCTTAGAAAAGTTGATGTTAGTAATAATCTTGGATTTCTCACTAGGGGATGAAATTTTAAGACTCATTCCTGTCACTTCCATTTTTTTACTGCGACCACTTCCTTTAAAGAGAAGGAAAACACTTCATCTACGTGTTCCAGCGGCAAAACATATTTCCAATACCTCTTTGCTTACATGTCGTGCAAGCACATCTGCCCTCTCACCACCACAAAGACCTCTTTTCTAGCCTCAGCTGAACACCCTGAAGAATCCAGGGGTCCAGGGCTGCTTCCCTCACTGTTTAGCAAGAATCGCAGTAACTTCCATCTACTATTTAAGAGACTAAAGCTCCAAATTAATTGCTTCTAAACACTACCATCATAATCACCAAGAGTCCCTACAAGTAATTACATGGATTTTATAACCCATGAAAGAATAAAAATTAGAGTTCAAACCCTTTTGCACCAAAAGTTTGCTTCTTTCTTTTTTTATAGGCAAAAGAATCCCAGAGAGATACAGGCTGAATTATTGTGACCTTTCTGCCTCCCAACTTTTTAATTAGTAGAATTGCACAGCTATGGCTTAAAATACTGTCACCCTGAGACTAGGGTGATTGACTTTGACTTTACTGAACATGAAAGGTGTATTTACTATATAAATTGCAGGTCTGTGCACTTCTGAAAAACACTTGAATTCATCTGAGTGTCACACATCAGACCACTTTATAAACATGTTATTTAAGACTCACAGTATGCCAACAAGCAGAGGCAGAGGTTGAAAACCTTCTCTACTAAAATAGTTTCAATTGCTGTCTTCATCCTCCATTTTACATCTGGAGAAACTGGAAATTACAGAGCACCAAAGACTCAGAAGCAGAGCGCAGGGCTGTGAGAACAAAAAAAAAGTAATCAAGATAAAAAACATGATATTTATTGCCAGGGAAATCGATCATAGAGTAACAGGGAGAATTGTTTTCACAGCCCAAAAACTAACTTCCGAAAACAAATCTCAGCTCAAATAAATTCACTAGTTTATACAAAGGTTCATAGCTTACACACCTGCACATACCACAACAGCTACTCTTTCAAAAGGTACCTTAAATATGAGTCAAACACACTGCTCGGTAAAACAAGAGGCAGGTCTTGGCCTTGAGCTATGAGAACCTTTTGTTAAAAACCTTTTCACACATTAGTGCCCTGCTGAGACAAGTAAATACCCAAGCACAGAGCTGAACACAATGACGTTTCCTCAATATTTCTATTTTCACTCTGTCACCTTTTGACCATTAAAATCAGTGTATACACACAACCCGAATAAAACCCACAGGTGCAAACCTCTGTTTCCAAATCCCCTGCCATGGGTGCCACCAGACCAGATTGCTCCAAGCCCCATCCAACCTGGCCCTGAACACTTCCAGGGATGAGGCACCCACAGTTTTAGTGTTACAATGTCTATCTAGGCTGTAAAATGAATGATTATTCTTCAAGCAATTCTGCTAGGTTCATTGAGAGACTTAACTCATAAAAATTTCTCGCCTGTCTCTAGTGCTCAAGCCAGCTTTCTCTGAGTTAGTTCATATATCTGCCAAAGCACAGGTATTACCTTTGCTGGGGGGACTCATAAAATTCATTACCAGGACCTCGAGGATTTATTAGAATTTTTTTCATAAGGTTAAATCAATTAGAGAGATCTCTGTGAGTTTCCACCTGCTGAGCAGCACTGGGGGTGTCAGGCCCTGGCTCAGCTCCCCTTGCTAACACAACAGAAACCCAGTATCTGATCTTCCTAAAGGAACTGAGTCATGGTTTCAAAAAGCCCATCCAAGCTTTACTGCTCACACCTGCACCGAGCACTCTGAGGTGTGTTCTGCACACATACCTTTGCCATCTCCTCAGCACCTTACTCAACGCACATTTCCCATAAGTACACAGCTGGCACCAGCATGTTCCTTTGGAAGCCAGAACATGCTGCCATGCGGAATCATTCCAGGGAAGACAACGTGTATCAGCTGAGAACCTGACCTATATTTACCTGCTTAACTTTGGGCACCTTGTAACTTTGCGTCTTCATTTGCAACAACCTGATCTGTTAACTACGTGCCTGTGCTCCAACCTGCTGGGAAAACACATTTTTAGTTCTTTCCCACTAAGTACATAATCAGGTCTTTGCCTCTACTCTGTATAGGGATGGGTGGAGTGGGGGGAAGACTGAAAAAGGGGATGTATTTTTTTAATTTTTTTTTTAAGAGGTGTGATGTGATTTTTATTGTATGACTATTCACCTGCTTTCTGTGACCTCCTAAGCATATTTAAGAGGGAATTTGACACTGCAACCAAGTATGAGGCTGGGGGAGAAGTCAGCTAACAAAAACCACATGTGCTCAAGCATTTTGCTTTGCCTTGCTAATATTGAAGAGATTTGTTTTGCTCTGTAAAGCACTTGAATTTCAGCTCAGTCCTGCAGGGAAAAAGCTAATCCTCAAGTTATGGCAATATAGGCAGTTGATATGGGGAAGGAAGGAGGGGGCCAGAGAACCATGGGAAGGAGAAAAGAAGGATTCAGAATTTAGCCTGACCTGACTCCAGGTTCACACGAGAAGAGGTAAAGCTGCAGCTGTCATGCCAAAGGGAAATACAGTCATTTACAAACCCAATGAAGTCTCCTGGGAAAGAGAAGTAACATCTTAAAAAAAAAAATTTTTAAAAAATTTTAGAAAAACATTCCTCAAGACTAGAGTTAAAGGCAGGTTTTTCCCACCATGTGAGAGACATAGTGCAACCAAATCAAACTCTGGCACTATTCTCAGAGCAGTTCTGGCCAAACTTCCTCCCTGCCCCAGCAGAGGCAGATACCACCAGCCTTTTCCACATTATCTCTCCACAAGACCTCCTCCAGTGTGAGAAGCTCCACCATCAAAGCAGACAAATCCATCCTTTTGCTAATATATGAAAGATCTCATGGGAACAGCTACTGTCCAAAGTGGCTGAAGGCTGAGAAAAAAAACCAAATTATACCTCAAGTCTACTTCCCTCCGCCCATCCTGAGTATCACTTTCACTCAAGGTTTGACTCATATCTGCTTTTGTTCAGCATGTGAAAATTGTTGTCCATGCAGCTGAATGGGGAATAACCACTATGAATATGTATGATCAGATATTGGTATCTCTTCAGGTATTTCAGCACATCTCAGAGGTGAGAGAGAGAAGCAGAACTGAATACTCAGGAGGTTAACAACCACAGCAAACAGCAAATCATTCAGAAAAGCATTTGATCAACGCAGAGACAGAAAACTGTATAGCAAACTGGTCTGTGACCTACAGGGCAGAACAACTCAAATTGCAAGAGGGGCTCATGGGAAAGGAAGGAAAAAAATACAGCCAGTAGGATTCCCAGGCTAAAATAAAAACTACAGCTGCCAGCTGGTTTGTTCACATCAAATATCCGAAGCAGGCTTTCTGCTTTCTCTAAAACTCATTTCATGAGGAAAAATAAAATTGGGATAAAAAATAAAATTTCTTTCTTACAGCAGCTACTTGGGTTCATGGTTTCTGTGACCTGCCATTGAGAAAGATGTGATGGGAATGCTCGTCCTTGTGCTAAGTGCTCTGGCAGCGAGTGCTTAGCCCGGCAGGGGATCCCAGGGTTTCACCAAAGGGCAAATTATATCCTGCTAATTGAACCAGCATCATTTTAGAATCTCCCCATGAGCCTGTCACGTTTGTGCATGGGCAACTGTGAAGATCTTAATGGACCTGGGAGGCTGAATCAAATAGAAGGACCAGGCAAGAGCAGAGAAAATGGGACACAGCAGGAGGGTATCAAATCCTTTTGGGTTAATAACGCACCTTCCCGGGACGTGAAGCAGATGCCCAGAACTCGGGGCTGTGTTAGTTAATTACCGTACATGAGAAAAACACAGCAAGGCTCCCAGCACACACAAAGCTTTGGCAGAGAGGAAGGAGGGGCAGAGGAAAGAATCCAGCCCTCCCCAAGCAATGCAATTAATATATTTGCTGCAGCTTTGTGTCACGTTCCCTCAGCACCACTCAGCTCCAGTTGTCAGCATCTGTCTGGCAGGAGCTGCTCCACGAAGCCAGCAGCCCTGCTCACATGGAGAGGCAAGGGATAAGATTTCAGGAAAGGCTCAAGTCCACTGCTAAGGGATTCGTCCCATATAAATTGCCTGTCAGCTACAGCTGAAGTACAATGTTGGCTGCCCTTCTGCTGGTGAGTAATGACAGGACTTTGCTGAATACAGAGGTACCCGACTTCCATGGAAACCAAAGTTTAGTTACAATCTGATGAGTAAAACGCAGCTCACTTGCTTGTGAGAAGAGGTACCAATGATGAAACATAAAAGAGGACTCTTGAAGGAGAATCTCTGCTTTTGCTCCTGAATCATCTCTGGTCTGCAAGAGTACAAGCAGAAATGCCACAGCAACACCTGAGCGTTGGTAAAAATACCAACAAAATCAAGTATGTGCACAGAGAGGCAATTCCTTTCTCGGAGCATGAGGAGCCAGAGCAGAAAAAACAGATAAAAAGGATTTTTTTTATTGTCCCAGATGTACTCAGTAGAGGATCTGAGGCCCAGAGAAGATAAATAACTTGCCCGAGATGAAATAAAGCGTTGGAAGGTGGATCTAGCATATAAATCCCTATGTTATTTGAGCCTATTCAGTACTCTGACCCTGCTTTCTCTCTCATATGGTAACTCATAAATAGGCTTGGGTGTATACCTCATAACACCATTTATTACACACATACATCTTCCAGCAGAGGCAACCTAGCTCCTTGTGGGATTTGACTCCTGTGTTTAATTGGCAGGCTTGTTTGTGGAACTAACAGGTGCATTAGAAGTGAACAGAGAGCACATTCTCATGTCACAAAATATGTGCTGCAAACCATGTTATTAGAGACTAAGCCAAGGAGCAAACACAAAACCATCCAGCCCCTCCAGATGGCCAGGATCCCAGGGAGGAGCTCCATGCCCTCCCAACCAACAGCCTGGGATGCCCTCAGGCTGCCCACACAGGCACTCAAGGAGGGCTTGACTCATTTGCACCATCTTTTCCTTCCCTCTCACACCTCTTCTCAACAGTGCTTAATCCCACTGAATGAGTAACAGGGCTTTCACAGTAGATTCACTTGGGCCACAAGAAAAAAAAAAAAGTACCAGAAGGAAGAATTTGGAGAAGGCTGTGGCTGATGTGAAATGTCCACATCACTGGCCAAACACTGTTCCTGACTCCTTACTCCTTTCTGGTTGGTTTGTATGAGGGCAGGGAGCCTCTGGTGCTACCAGTCTGTGCAGACCCACCTGTACCTCAGAAGATGCAGGTTTATGATAGGGACCGGAGAGAAAATTGTCTTTTAATATCTTCCTCCAACTCATTTTGATTCTACTACCTAGTGCAAAAATCTGGTCTGATTATGGCTGATTCCAAACCCCTTTAAAGGAAGATCCACATAAAAACAGCTGAAAATTTCTGTTGTCCTCACATTACTGAAATTATTTTTTTTCTTTTTAAGTTTGCTACAAATAAAAAGAATGGTTCAAATGGAAAGAAATTATCTCCATTGATCCAAAAAAAAATTTTCACAGAAAACTTGGGGCCAAAGAAAAGGTGACATCTTCAAATTATGCATGTGACTGACATCTTCTCTTACCAGACCCAGACGGGAATGATTCCTACAGGAGTGTTTAAAATTAGTCTGGATAACAGGACTGCTGCTACTGTTGTTGGGAACTGTCCTATAGCCAAATTTATTTCACTCAGTATGTTTTTCCTGATGTTCAGCCAAAGTCTGTCTCTTTGTTTCATTGTTAAGCGTGCCAGTATCTCTGTACCACTCAATGCCACCCTCCCGGGAGTTTTTACCCTCAATAATGTACAGTTTATTTATTACTGCGACTCTTCTCACAAATTTAATCATGGTAGTGGGTGAAATGGGTTGGGACAGGAAGATAAAGCTTATCATGTATATCTTAAGCCTCATCTCTCACTTCAACAGAGAGGTACTTTCTCATGTGAAGACTAAAGATCCCCAGTCTGACACAGCAGCTTTTCAACAATCCCAGGAGGCAAAACAACATCTTATGAAACCTGGGACTACATCCCACTCCAAAGGACAAAATGACACACTCTAACAGGATTTCACCCTGTGCAGAACTCAAGTCAATCGTTTTTCCCTTGAAAACAAGCTGCAAATAATTGGATAAGCAGTCTCCTATTTCCAGGGTATAGACCAATGTAGTTGGAGTTTCTCCAGCTCTGCTGCTGTGATAAACTCAGTTTGTATTATCCCTTCTGCACACACAGCTCACAAAGAGAAATTGGATTGCTAAAACCAAAGCAAAGGTAAACACCAGTTTTGGAAGTTTCCCTAGTGCTATCCAGGATTCCTCTTTTAGTACACATTCTTCTCTTTGCTGAACCATCCAACTGCTGTTCAGGAAGACCCAATTCTGCCACAAAAATATATGGTAAATACACACAGGAACCATTTTACAATAGCCCCAGGTTAGTCACACCTTCCCAGGATGGAATCATCCCCAGCTGTGTTATGGTTGTCCAAATCATGCTGCGGGTCCCAGTTAAACAAACTCCTCAAGGCTTGAATCGGCATCATCTAACTTTGTGCAGATGCCAGAATGTTTCTCACACTCAGCAAAATGTTTCCCTTGGGCAGAAGCCTGGCCACACTCTTTATCCATCACTGCAGCCCAGGGGTGGGTTCTTTTGGGGTGGACACCATGGTCTGTCCCCAGGGGCCATTCATATTGACAAATACTGATTCAGTCCACCAGGCCAGTCTTCCTGACACTGGCTTTCAAGGGGGCCCTAAGACAAGGATAACATAGCTGGGCTTGTAAAAAGTATCCAACAGTTGCCAGTCTTCCAAACATTCAAACCCTTTCTTGAACAAACCTTGGAGGTTTTTTTCCCCTGACTCAATTAGAAAGCTGCACTCATTTTTTTCCCTGCCTTTAACATCCCCCTTTAGTTTCTCCTTCCAAGGTAAGTTGCAGCATAAGCTGCCACCCCCTGCTCACATGAAAAAGAACACACTCTCTGATCTTAGAGGGGTTTGGACTTGTGATTTACTCTGAATACTGCTATGGAGAAGCTCTCTCCAGGTGTGTTGTGCTAGACAGAGCAGCTCTCTAAGATAGGGAGGACAGCTGGTGTTTAAAGTGCTTAAAGGCATAGGATGGCACCAACCCAATTGGTCAAGCAACCCAGTGATGAGGCACCAAGAGAGGTTTGTAGCAAAGGTGGAAGCCTCCTTTATGAGTTTTTGGAATAACTGCATATATAGAGTTATGCCTCAAATGCCTCCATCAGCACACAAACTGTTTTTTTAAATTCTGGCTTTCTGAAAGGAATGCAATTGAGTTTGGCTCCTGTGTTCTGTCTGCTGGGCGAGGAACCTGAAGAGGAGCAAAACCCAGCCAGTCTGGAACAGCAGTGTCCCAGCCACCAGATGGGCCAGCCCCAGAGCAGCCTTCTGCTGGGGCAGGCTGCATGTTCTATGGAAATCATTCCTGCCAGGCTGCCCCAAAGTTGTCTTCCAAGGTCCATACACAGAAAAATTCAGGGAAGGTGCCTCAGTCTAGCCAGGCTGTTCTGGATGCCTTTAAATTCTCTGTGAAGCCCTCTGGGCAGCGGTAGCCCAAGGATTCTCCAGAAAATGGGACCCTTTTATGGGAAAGTCTAGACTTCCTAATGACCTTGGAAAAGCAGCCAAGTGTTCCTCCACCCAGCCAATGCTGCCTGCAGGCTGCTGTGTCTGTCCCACTGCCTGGGGAACCCTTCTCCTCCCATTGCTTCATATTCTGCAGCTGCTTTTGGTCTTCAGTGTGACAAACCACTTTCTTCACAAACTTTCCTCCCCTGATACTCCTTATCTCCATGATTAACATAATAATTCCATATCTCCATCAGCAAACAGGTATCCTTGAAGGTACCATACTTCATGCTGTTGACTAAACACATGTATTGTCTTTAAAAAAAATAAATTCAAGTAACTAATACACTTCCTGACTCATTTCTACATGTACCTTGCAACATTTCCCCTTTGCCAATATTAGCTACACAGCCAGCAAAGCTTTCACTACTGCTCTCCTCCTCACACAGGCCTCAGACCAATTCCCACCACTCCCTCCACATATTCCAGGTAGGTTTTATTCCCATCTCACCTCCTCAGCAGCACACTAGATCAGTTTTCTCAGTTCCAACAGGAAAACTAAAAAAACTAGAATGCAAAAAAACCCTTTGCAATCTTCCCCTCAGCACCCTTGGCCTTTCCTTCCCTGCCCATGGGCTTCTAGCACAAACCACACAGAGCAGAACCATAGAATGGTTTGGGTTGGAAGGAACCCTAGAGATCATCTCATTCCAACCCTCTGCTATGGGCAGGGACACCGCTTTCCAGACCAGCACCTCAAGGTGCTGTGGATGGTCCCTCTGCACGTGTACAGGACACATCCCCACACAAACCTCTCTGCACTGAGTGGTCCTGACACAACTTTTAAGGAAGGAGGAAGTTGTCCCTGCCCTCCTCACACCTCCTGGCTGTGAGGCTGCAAATTTCCACACACAGATCCCCTCCCTACACCTTTAAACCTGCTGAATGGCTCAGTTCAGCCCAGGAACAGAGTGTTTGACTTCAGCAGAATTTAATCAGAGGCACAACTTTCTTTGGCTCCTCCGGCGCTGACGCACAGCTCTCTTGCATTATGTTCCCTAATGAGGGCCACCTGAAGCCCAAAACAGTGTCTGAGCACAACACAGTGCTCTCTTTTCATCATGGGCTAACAAAAAAAAATAATACTCTGAGTATTTCTCGCTCACAGATAAATTTGGCCATTGCACTAAGGAAATTAAAGCAAATAGAGCCAGTCCGTCAACTGGAACACTCTGCATTCTGCCTGCCCTGGCTGTTACTTTACATGGGTCTTAAATTAAATGTCAAATAGTGTTTGGCACAAGAGCCTTGTGACTGCCCTTAGAGAAAATATGACACCTTTGCTAACTGTTTCCCACTGCTCTCTACTGCTTGGCGAAGGGTTGGGGAAGTACAGACTATCTTGCTACTCTCTATTTTTCTTACTTTATTTTTCTCTGCAAAGAATGCATGAAAATGAAGAAAGGACTTCTGTTTATTCAAAGTGACTGCAAGGACTACAGCGTTAAGTGACATCAAGGACAATTTGGAGCATTTCATTTCATTTGCCTTCCTAGCACTTCCACCCCAGTTAAGCTGATATAAACATCCATCAGTGCTCTCTCATCTCTACCTGCTCTAGTTTCAGTGCTTTTGACTCTGAGTTTTAGTATCTTTTAGCAAAACAAAAGCCCAACAGCTCTACCATATAAGGCCACCATGACACCTGGCAGTGCCAATACACCTGTGCCAACCTGGTGAGTCCCCCTGCCACAACTTTACCAGCACCTGCATGTTCCTTCCTGCTGCATGCCCAGGAGGATAAGCCATGCACAACACACTGGAGTCCTCCCAGGAATGGGCATTCCGTAACACCAGGTTAGACGCGGGCTTCGAGTCAGCGGTTGGGTTATTATAATGAAACAGCAATGACAACTGAGCCACAGCAGCTCTCCAAGAGCACACGCAGAGCCAGAGGGAGATGGAAATGGGATTGCACCCAGCTGAGACCACTCAGGCTGCCTGCACCATGCCAGTCTTTGTGCAGGGGTCAGTCTGTCACCTCTTGCCATTCTCCAGGCTGAGATACCCATCTGAGGAGACCTATCTATCTGCAAAGATGCAGAATTCCCTCCATCCCATCAGGAATATTTGAGGAACAGAAAGTGTTTAGCAGAACTAGAGTTCATGGAAGCACAGCCCCTGCTGTGAAAGGACAAAAGCAAAACCAAGTCATTGTTAAGTATCTGGATCTTGCTGCCTCATGTTTGTGCTTCCCTTACAAACCAGAAATGTGCTCTCCTTCAGGGTCTGGAAGGTTCTGGTGTGTCTCCAGATGATAAAGAGCTAACTGCCAATGGCCACAGATTATGTAAGTATATATACTTACTTTAAATTCAGCTGGAGACCGAGTACACAGTTCCTCATACGCACCTGGAATCTGGTTTGGGTTCACACACGCTTCATCTCCACCCTATTGCTTTAATCCCTGCAGAAAGTTCCTGGCAGCATCACAGTGAGGGTTTCAGCTCTGCCTCTGTGCTCTGGGAAGTTCACACTGAGCACAGAGTGCTGCTGCAAGGGCTGTGAGAAGATGAGCCTTTCCCATGGACTTGTTACTATTCCATGTCTGCACCCAGCTGGAGCTCAGGAGCTGCAGAGAGGAAAAACAGGAACCAACACATTTATTGTTTTAACCCTTCACCTCCCAGAGAAAAAAGGAAAAAATAGAAGAAGCCTGTGGGTTGAGGTGAATTCTGGGTAAAGGCTGAAGGGAGGTGAGGGGGAGGTGGTGAATGAAAAATATGAGGAAACGAGACACAAGAACAGGTGTTTTTATCAGTATTCCAATTAAACTGTACTATTTTGAATCCTGCATTGATCACACTGGCAGGCAGAACTTATACAGTGATGATGGTACTGGGTCTTGTCCTGAACTTGTCCCTGCCCCTGTGGAAGTAGGAAAGATTGCTGGGGATGGGGAGAACAAGGGGCTCCTCCTCCTTTTGTGGAAACTCCTTCATCAAGACAAAACCATGCAAAGCTAGTGCCAGTCAGGCGTTCAAGGGATGCGTGAAGCTGAAAGTGCCTAAAGGCAAAGGCATAAAAACTCTGCACTCACCTGCAGCAGGGAATGCTGAGTTCTTGAACTTAGTTTCTTGAACTAAGCTGGAAATACATTTGTGTAGTCAGCAGTGCCTTTCATCTAAGCAACTTAGCTAATATGCACAGTGCTAGGTACTGCACACTCCAAATCATAAGCCTGATGCAGAAAAATTAAGTGACAATTATCCCAAGGTTCCCCAGCAAGCTCTTGGAGCTGGTGAGGGAGCACAGGCTGGTAGACTCCTACCACTTCCCAGCACTTCCTATCAAGGGCAATCTCAAAACTCATTTCTTCTGCTCAGCAGCTTCTTGTTATTACAGAGAGATAGCCAGGATCATCAAGCGGCACAGTGACAGCTGACTGGAAACACAGTAGAAAGTAAGAATTTTCTACTTTTTTTTTTCCTCCCCCAGGCAGCCTGTAGCTCTCTGTGATATGCTCTGCTGATGGGTCAAGCAGAGCAGGAAAGACCCTCAGTACTTCCTATACAAAAGGGAAGCCTAGTGGGATAAAAGGGATTCTCCACTTTTTCTCATCCTCACCTCTCCCACCATATTTTCCAACACATAGCTCCTTGTTCTGAATGAACTCCTGAACTGCTGAAAGGCTCTGCTTAATTTCCTACATGCCCCTGAGGCCTCCCAGGGCTTAAAAGAAAAAGGCCTTTGGAAATGATCAAATATAGTGCAGAGGAACTTCCATCCTATGAAGTACAGTTATTTGTAAACTGCTGTACAATCAAAGTGCTGCCTGGGCACAGCAGGAGCTGAGGGAAGTGTGCCATGAGTTCTGCCTGTTACATTTAGTCTCAGCCCTCTCCCCACCAGCTGACTGAGCTGCTAGCACTGGATAGTGTCCACCTAATGGGAGAGAAGTCTCATCAAGAAGTGGGTTAGAGGGGCAGAGCTGTGGGAGTGCAGCATAGTGTGGTATATTGCCCACCTTCTTAACTGCAGTTGTCTCTCCATGGAAAAAATCCTCTTAACTCCAGATATTTTGCTCAACCAGTGACAGACACTGTTGTGAGACACTTCTCTTTTCCTCAAAAAATCACTTTCCATCCAAAATGCAACGCAGGAGCAGCAAAGTCCCATCCAGTACCACCCCCTGCAAGCCCCAGTACTCCAGGATCCACAGAAAACACAGCAATTTTCATACCACATTTCCACAACAGCAATGAGCGATGCCACACAGTCAGAGGGTCATCACTGGAATGCAAGTGTGGGCAGAGGAAAGTTTGGAAAAGGAAAAAAATGCCTCTCCTGCCATCAACACTGTATCTGACAGAAGAGGAAAACAGGAAGAAGGATGCCAGCTGTTTTGATAGCTGTTCTCTGTTTAATGTTTCCTCCAAGGTAAATATACTTTCCTAAAGGAACAAGATCATAATTGGGCCTGTGAAAATTTGCCTCTCAAAGCACTAGAGAACCCAAAGTACTGTACCACACAGCCAGGAGAGAAAGGCAAAGATAGAAAATGCTGCTTGAGGGCTACAATATATTAAGACCTGACAGGAGAAGAGACATCCCACATAGCCAGGGAAGAGTCATTGGAAGAAGAGCCAACAACAATTACTGAGGTGATGTCTCAGTCTGTAAGAGAGGACTAGAGAAAAGCCTGGAGAGCAAACTGACTTGTATTTTGCAAGCAAGACCTCAGCCTGATCGTGTTTCACTTGCTCCACGGGACAGTTGGCAACTCACAGCTGGGCCAGACTGGCAAAGGTCCACCAGCATTTATCCAGCCTTGCCCACTGGCACTGGCAGCCAAGAGCCTGACCGTGGGGACTGCAGGCATTTACTGCTGTGCAGGGCCAGCCCTTTACCACTGCAACAACAGAGAGCCTCAGAATGCACATTCTCTCCTAGCACCTATGGGCAGCAAAGGATTTAACTGGAAAATGCTAATCCCTTTTAATAAGATGACCTTTATGGTCTGTACTTTGCTAGTTTTAATGAGCCCGCCTGCAAGGGTTGATTGATTTACTTGCCTGGTGCTCTTAGACTCAAATTTATTATAATTAAGTTGTTAGTTAAAGAAGTTTGCCTTGCTCGCCATGCCTGGGACCTCAGGTCATTATTATTAGACTCTCACATGCATCACCCCCATCATTCTGCATCTAGAAATTAATGAGAGATTGGCAACACAGCTCCCCTCCCCTCACCCCCCCACGCCGGCCTGCCATGGTTACTTTGGCAGCAGAGGGGCATGAGCAAATGGAAAGGCAGGATGGAATATGGGTTTCTGTGCAAAAGCGAAGCGCCTGACTCACAAAAGCACTTGGAGCAGAGCGAGCAAAGGTGAGGGCAGCCCTCCAGCTGCAGGCACTGCCTGCTTTCACGGCACTCGGGGGCAAGCAGCTGAGTGGATGGTGACGATGCACAGAGCCTGGGCAGATTTCTGCGTGCTGGACGAGGGAGGAGGACTGGAGAGTCATGCTTTTATTTACTTAATCAGTAAAACAGCTGTTTCCCCCTACCCTTGTCTAGAGAATAATGGGGCATTATGGTCTCAGTGCAATAAAGGGGCCGTGCTCGCACAATTACATCACATCGCCATGCAGAGCCAGGGACAAAGCTCAGGAAGCCAAGGATGCAGCTCAGGAAGAGCCAGCAACAATTGCTGAGGTGATGTCTGCAAGGCACAGACCTGGGGAAGACACAGGACAGAGATTGCTCGTGTTTTGTGAGCTCCAGAGGCCAAGGGCTGGCAAACTCAAACCTGCTCATGCCTCACTACACTCCAGGGATGCAGTCCCTGTATCCATTAGGGAGCACCTATTGTGTGCCCTAACCCTACTTTGAGCTACAAAGTGCCTTCATTTCCCCACTGGTACTGAGTTTCTCTCACAAAACACACAGATGCATGAGTTTATTGCTGCTGGGCTCAGCCTGGAGCTTCCTTGCTATTGAGGGTGTGTGATATCCAGATTATAAATTCCTTTGGACACACACTGTATTTTTGCTGCTCTGTTTGAAGTATCCCTGCCCTACTGCAAGTTTAATCAGTGATTAGATTTCTCAGCCATTACAGCAAGCAAATAACAAGATTTCATTGTTAAGAAATAATAATAAATAATTTTCCAGAGACATTCACCTATCTTCCAATCTGGCCAGACACAAGCCAGCTCCAAAAGTGAAGTTGTGTAACTGGATTATGCAGTGCCCTCTGCAAGCTAATAAATTCTGCTCGAGTTAACTCTGGCCACGTGGCATTTGGCCAGGTCAGCTCACAGCAGGTCAGCTCAGAGCTTGGGTCGAGAGAGCTCTTGCTGGGAGGAACAGGCTCGGTAAACCCTCTGAGCACACTTTGAAGGTGGATTAAGCCAAGCCACAAAAGGGTTTGTATCGTTCGTCCTATGGGAACCTGTTGAGGAAGGGGGACAGAATATACATGAAGTGTGTGCTAACTTCACTGTCTGAGAGCTCCAACAGGAGTCATCTGGCTCACTGTCACCTAAACATCTGGTTGTATCTAGAGAAGTCGCCACATCAGCATACTTTGACACAGAATTACCAGCAACAAGGTCACCACATCCAGTATCATCCAGAGAATGAGAGGACCCTTGAAAGCAGGCAGAACTCAAGGAACAGAGTAGCCAGGCCAAACTGCTCTATAAAATTCCTGAAGGAATCATACCTGTGAAATTTCCTGCAAAGGCAAGAAACTCAAGAAAAAGCCCAAGCACAAGTCCCTTGATGTTCTTTTGGTTTGGACACCCTCCTCTGAATGAAGCAGTCAAGATCTCAACCCCTCTTCTCTTCTAATCTAGTCATGGGGCTTCATAACCTTTTTCCTGACCCTAACTGAGGCAATGTTTTAATGAGATGCTCTGGGCCATGGTTAAGTCTGCAGACATGTTTATGCACCCTTGGTGAGGAGACGGAAATGATGGGAATGAGTCATGACAGGTGATGGAATGATTCAGCCATCCATCCACCCGCTTTCCATGAACTGTATCACTTCTGACTGCAATAAATTACCTATATAAAAATAATGGGTTGTTAAATTCCAGGGCATCTCTCAAAGTCAGAGACTCCAATTTCTAGGATGATATTTTCAATAAGCAGATTTATTTGAGAATTGGAAAAAAAATGCTCCCTGGCACATTTAAACCCAGTGCAAGCACTAGTGCTGCTATTCAATTAATTCAATTTTAGCTTTATGGACTCCCAAGTTAGTCCAGCTCATAGCAGGCAGAGAAATACAGAGACCCACAGAAATGTGTTGCCAATGAGGTGAAGTTCATAATCAGGCTTAACTATCACATGTGTTAATGGCTGGAAAAGCTGTAACTATTAGCTTATTTTAGTGCTTTATGAGATGTATTTACATGTTAATGACTATGACAAGTACAGGAATCTCTCTGAAAATTAAAACATTCCTGTAGAGAGGTAGTGAGGTCCAACAAGGTTGACAATGTGCTAAGGCCAACAAAGTCATCAGAAAAAGTGAAGAAACATGTTATAGTCACTTATGTAATGAATATTCTGGATTTCAGTAGCCTTTATGGATGTCTCTCCTGATTCAAGATGAGATTTTGTGAGCATGCTATAAAAAAGTAGTCACGAGTTATTAAATTTATCCTGACTGGTTATTAAGAACCGTGAATGACAATTGAGGGAAGGTACTGGCCCAAATTTTTTTTTTTTTTTTTAAGTCAAGGAGGACTCATTCATTTTCAAGGGAGGAAGAAAACCTCCTTGGTGTTCACAAATGGGAAAATAAAATCCAGACCGGTGAAGGGGTGGCGCTCCAAAATTCTCTACACCACACATGACAGAGGTTTTTCAAGCCCTTTGTAGTGACGTCTCAGCCAAACTCTAAGTGGCTGCCCACTTTCTAACTCAGGTCAGCTCCTCATTTTCCTGCCAGGAAAAGCCATCAAATAGTTCTGCTATATTTCTTCTAGCAGCATGTCCTACCCAAGATAGAACAGCAGAAAAGATCACAGTGCACCTCGGTGCCTCCTTTAATGGCTTCAGTACTCCTCACTCACCAAGTGCAGGTTCACTGAGGGTACGTCTGTCCAACACCTCTCAAAACTCCTTAAAATCTCTCAGCTTATTTCAGGGCAGAGTTTAGTTCTTATGGTTATTTCTTGGGTGAAAACTTTCCATTTCAGGGGTGACTTTCCCCTGAAGCAGACACATCCATCTACCATCTGCTGTACTCACCATCCACCACTGTCATTTTCAGGTTCAGGTCCAATTAAGCAGCAGAGATTTTCTGTTGGTTCCACCACTGATGCAAAGGCAAACTTCATCTGCAGCAATGTTTGATTTCCACTCTGGAACACAGATCCCTCTGCAAGCCTGAACCATCCTCCTTTGTAAGATTATTTTCAAAGCACACTTGAAATCCCTCTAATCTTACCCTGCTCTGAAATAAAGTCCATGATGTCTTTCCCTGCCTATCTGAAAAGCATTCTAGCCAAGAGGGTTCGTGTCAGTCTCCCACAACTCGTGTAACTGAATTATGCTTTCAGAAAGTTGCTGTATTGATGTCTCTACTGATAAAAGAAGGCATGTTAAAAGACACTTTTTTACTGCTGACATGACTGCACAATAAGCAGAATAGAATAAAAACCATGTTCTTCCTTCCTAGCAGACAAAGAGAATTTCTTGACTACTCTCACAATGGAGAAAAGCAGATCCTAATGTAAAACCAATGCATTAATCATGTTTGATTAGGTAAACAGCAACTATGCTACTGTGGTAGCCACATATCATTTGAAATATAGACTCTCTGGTCTGGTTAAATGAAAACTAAATTTGGCTAAACAACTAACTCCACTGTCTGCTTTCAGGCAGATCCAAGGGGAGAAATTCTGCTAAAGGCAGTTGTTTATCTTTCCATCCTAGCTGAAGTTAGTTTATATATTTGTGTTTACACATAGCTAGGTATGTACATTAATGATGGGCTGTGTTGATTAAAATGTAGGGTTGAGCTGACCAACAAAATAAGCATGGGGAGAAGAGAGGAGGGTTGGATCCCAGCCCAGGAAGATCTATGAGGATCTCCCTTGTGCAAAATAGAGATTGTGCCAACTTTGTGGTCAGCTGCCTAAACTATACTCTGCCTTTAATCAACACATTTATTTTAAATTCCCCTGACACCTTGAATTGCCCGGTTACAGCTCTAACTTTGACAGATCAGACAGACTCAGTATCTAAAGCTAACCCAGGCCAGATCCAAACCCAAGCCAGATCCAAACCTAAGGTGTTCCTCAGCCCATGGACATGCTCATCCTTCCCTCCTCGAGCTTTTTCTCCATGAGCCCCATGCCCACGGCACCAGGACACCCAGCAGAGCAGTGTATCCCAGTTCACACTGAATGCTGTGCCTCAGGAACACCAGACATCCCACCTGCCTCTCCAGCTTCCCAGCCTGCCACCCAGACTTTGGGTCAGGCTGCCACACACATTCTCCCAACAGTGTCTTCCAGCCCTGGGGCAGTGCCAAGGACTCCAGTCCACTGAGGTCAGTGGAAATTTTCCTTTTGGCTTGAAAGAATCTCCTAGTCCTCAGGGGTGGAGGTGGGAAAAGAAGCCAAGTTGGAGAGATGCTGACCAACACAGGGCCTTCTTTTCTTCCAGAATCAGCTGCCAGTCCTTCAGAGGCTCCTTCACTCATGCCCAGCTTCTCTTTCCCTATTACTCCATTTTTTCTTCCCCATCTATCACCTGTCCTCCCCATTCCTCACCATCTGTCACCTAAAAGCTTATAATTTTTAATTCAAAGCCTAAAGAATTCTTCCAGATAAAAATGTTTACTTCCCCATAAAAAACTGGGAACTCTCTAAGACAGACTATAGTTATTGTAGAAGATGAAGCTATTAATATTCCAATAAATTCACTTTCCCTTGAAAGCATCTACCTTTTTCCTCTATTTTGACACTTGAGCATCATCTTTGGCAGAAAAGGGAAAATGCTGCTGTGTTCTAATTAGGAACTAAATTGTGACTACTGTACTCTGTTGTAGACAATTACCAATATAGCAGAGAATTATGAATCAAGAACCCATGGTATAATAGATGAACGGAGGAAAAGCCTTTCCTCGGAAACTGGAGGATTTTGTATCCACACATACTGATCTTGATTATTTCTGCTGCAGTGAAGGGAATCCACACTGCCCAATCTGCAAAGCAGTTTAGCTAAAGAAATCACTTTCAGCTTCAAAACTGTCCGAGCAGAACAACAATCATCATATAAATAAATAAACCTCTTGGGGCAAAAGCTATCCCAGTTTCAGCATCATTGATAGAGAATTACAGCCTCTCTAATTTTCCACCCTAAATTGCAGGTTTCTGGCAATTTCTCTCATCTTCATGTGCATTTCAGTTAAAGATGCCTTGAAATAAGCTGCAAGATTTTTGTGTAGCATTTGCTCAGCTCCCCCTCCTATCCCCACCCTGCTAGCATCACCCTGGGAAAGGAGCTCTGGTATCAGGCTGAGAGAAAGTCAATAGCTGACAGCCAGGAAATAATCTGAGCCATTGATCGTCACTTCAGTCTTCAGAGTCAATACAAACCAAAGGGAAGACACATGCTTATAAACACACACAAAAGGGAGTGAATATATTAACTCCCAGTGTGCTACAAAGACTAGGAATGCCTAATGTGATTAATGAGCACAAGAAACACCAAAAAAGGCACATGCAGAGAATGAAGGACTTGCATATCAAGTCACAAAAAACATATTCCAAAAGGCAAGAGTGAGAGAACAAAATATTCTTCCATAAAGATCAGATTTTTCTGTCTGAATGTCTAAATCCCTATGCATAGGATATAAGAATAAGTATCTATATACCCTCAGTTATGGCCTATTTCATGTCTGCCTAGGGGCAAAGGTGGCAAAAAGTCAGTTTTGACTGATACTCATCCCCTGAGAAAAACTGAGGTCTCTTACCAAGTTCTTCACAAAAAAACATTCAAAAGAAAAGAGCTCAGCACTGAGAAGGGACGTTATTGCACATTTAAACTTGCCAAGGATGCCCTGATCCTTGGCAACAGACTTTTCCTGGAAAACAACTACATCACTCAGAACAATATGACTCACTTTTAAAGCTATTCTTCATTCTATCATCAAACTCATCTCTTACAACTCTGTTTTGCAGATTGGTATCTAATCCAATAGCAAGGCCTTTATTTTACATAGCACTCATTTTTCTATCAGATACATAGGATTTCAATGTGCCATCAGAAGATGAACTACAACACTGAGACTATTGACTATATGAAATATTCTTCATAATTAATTCACGGAGCACTCTGAAAATGAAGAGTCTCAAGGATGTATCGTGGTCAGACAATACCCATCACCACTGAAGAGTTTGACAAGAATAAAGCAATATTGATGAGGTAACACTCTACTTAGACACACTCATATTTACTGAGAAATAACAAAATTTATAATTATTGGAATGATATAAAGCATGCCAAAATCACATCCATGAATCTAAAATGTGTTACCCAATTATCAGACACACAAGCTTCCAGTGCTCAGGATCCAGTCCTGAACTGAGTTTCATGGTCACACATAGATCATACAGCCCTATATTCTGCTTTTTTTCTTCTTAACCCCAGATTCCCCACTCCAGGACAGTCTCTAGTGCCTGCACATTGCCAGATAAATCTGGACACAGACTTTCTTTTGGAACAGAGATTCAATTAAATCCCACTTTCCAAAATGATCTGTGCAGGCATCTGCGTGCACCTCACCTGTGCTACAAATAACACCTGAAATTGGAAAAGATTGTGAGTGATATTCTTGGCAGCATTAATCACACTGCTTTATTGACATCAACTTGTATTATACTGATCTACACCATCTGGTCCCAAATCTAATTTGCTTTTCACTGCTGACTTGCCAGCAGTTTACTTTCAATATTTTCCTGAGCTAGTGGAATGAGAAAAGACTGGTCTGCTTCAATTTTAATTTGTAGTCCGGCTGCCTCCTGTCAGCTTCACTTCTGCCATTCCTACCCAGCATAAAGCTGCTGTATTTCCTATGCAAACAAGTCTTGCTTCTCTCCCAATTAAAAGGAAAATAATCCTAAAAAGAACATGCCAGACCCCAATACTGTGTTTGAGGGAGAAGAATAGCAACGTCCTAAAAGTCTGGGTTGGGACACAACTTCCATGTCGATGACCTTGGCAGCTGGGGGCTGTGTTTAACTTGGACTGTGTTGAGTTCTGAGTATGAGACAGATGTCATCTGATGTAACCTTCAACACCCCTGTTGCTCTTTGGGGTTGAACCTTATGGAACAGGTCGGCTG
>WAAG01024688.1:28206-41025 GCA_013390105.1 Tichodroma muraria
TGTGGGGGTCTTAGAGCATGATTCATCTCCCAGTTCTACCTTCTGCTTGCATGGGATCTTTTCCATTTCATCACAGCCTCCCAAGCCAACCTCTGTTCCCACCAGTCCATCCTCACAGCAAGACTCATTTAAAGAATGCGTAGGAAAGGGCATGCCCAGGTTACCCTTAAAACACACCAGTGTCCAGGACTGGGAAGGGGTGTTAAACCCAGCCCAGTAACAAGCTAATTATCCCACCCACTCCTGGGGTAATGCTGTACAGGCAAGACAAGCCACAAGCAACCCCTTCTAAATCCAAATAAAAACAGGAGATGAAATCAGAGGCTGTGAAATCCTGCCTAGGGGACCACCCCTCTCTCCAAAAGAGCATTTATAGACTACCCAGGCATTGAGGCATTTCAGCGTGAATGGGCTCCTTGGCTGCTCCCCACCTGCTCAGCTGGCAACATCACTTTGAACTTAACACCAGTTCTGTGGAACATGAAAGACTGAATGATCATATCCCACAGCAACAGAACCTGATAAGTGGCATCACTGACTTTAATTTGCCTTCAGCTCAATTATTCATGCCACAGCTAAATAAGCCCTAATTTTTGGGCCATCTACTAACTAAGCATTACCCAATAAACTCTGACCCTATTACACTGCACTCCAGGGAAATTTATTTCTGACAACAGTTTAGAACTATCTATGTGTTGCCTTTAGCCTTTTAAGTTTAGAGACCAAATGAAAGCCTTTCCAAGACTACAGGGTATATGCTGCTGTGATTTGGAGTGAAGACAGAGAAAAGCAGGTCAAAAACCCATGTCTGAAAGGGAAAAGAAACACTCCCAGGGAAATCAAAACCCAGCACTGAATAGCAATTAAGTGAAACTGGTCTATCAGTTTTTTCTTGGCCCAGCTAAATCAAGTGTGCCCTGAACAACTATACAGCAACTATTGGGTAAAGCAAACCTCACATTAAAATTGGGTTCTCCAGAATAATTTGAAGCCTGATTAATTATCACCTTCATTCAGCAAGGTACTTAAACAGCTGAGCAATCCCATTAACCTCCCTAGGACTGCACAGAAGATTGATGCTGGGTGAATGTATGTTGCTAGACCTTGTGAGGGTTTTGAAGCTAAGAAAAAGTCTGTAGGTTATCCATCCATCTCCCTTGGTCCTCCATCTTGTGAATATATGGGCACCCACATATCTCTGTGCTACAGTATTGCTCTTCCAGTGAAGTAGAATAGATGTCCCTCTGTCTCCAGGTGAGGAAGAAAGGAAAGAAAAATGGATAAAGGAAAAACATGTGGCTGAAAAGATCTCAACTGCTCAAGAGGTTTGTCCAGCAGCAAGGAAGATCTATAGGCTTTACTTGTCTCTCCTACAGGCAAGATTTCATTTTTAGATTAAAAACCTCAACACCCACTTGCTGTATGTGAACAGCACATTTCTCCCGTGGCTAAAATTGATAGTATGCCATGTGCTGTAAAAGGTTAGCACCAGCACTATTGTAATCCTTGGCTACAAGTTTCATTTCCTTAATTTGCTGACACAGGGTAATGGAGGGCTGTGCTATATGAGAGAATACTAAACAATCTGAGTTACAAATTTTCTCTAAATGTCTAAGCTGACCTTTGAAGCTTTCAATAAAAATATAATTTAAAGAGGGGGAGAAAAATTGTTAACATGGAAATGGAATTAAAGGAACAGGACCACATTCATTCCTTTGACTTAGTATCTGCTCATGTTTGATGTCAGCTATATAATTATACATCACAGCTTAAGTGAAAAAGGCATTTGGTTCCATGCTAAAAGCAGGCCATTTTATAAATGGTTTATTAACTGGAAAGGAATCAACAGTGCTCAAGTGTTTGGGGACAGCACTTCATTAACAATCTGAGCATCCTCTCACACTGCCCTGATTTCTCATTTTAGGCTGTTTTACATTGCTCTGCAGGAGCACAAAGGGAACTCTGAAGGCCATTTTTATTTATATCTACCCTAGGATGTCATGTATTGCTAGAGAGGTGAAATGTGGCTTTTGTGTTCATGACAGTGTGGCCCGTGGTATTTTAACAATGAAAATATTTAAGAGGAGTTGCCAGCATGAAAGAGAATAGTTCCTTCCTGCTTAGGGACATAGTTTCGTGGTGGACTTGGCAATGCTGGGTTAACAGTTGGACTCTATGGTCTTAAAGGTCTTTTCCAACCTAAACAATTCTGTGATTCCATGATTAATATTCTCTAGAGATCCCAGAGCAGACAGTAGCTGACATGGGTACACTTCTTCCAAATCCCTGTCAATTAGCAGTGCTGCTTCAAGCAAGGGAAGTTTCATATATGTGTGTGAAATAAGGTTAAAAAAACAGGAAAAACAAAGAAGCCACTCTTGTGGCCCTTGTAACAAATGTGACCAGAAAAAGGGGGCCCCCTTTTGGGCAATAAGGAGAAGGGAGAAGAAAGTTGATCCTTGACGTGCAGGAGAAGTTGACACCATAGAAGTTTCCTTGCAGTGAAAACAGATTTCTGCTCATTTAGAGAAAACCTATAAGTCAAGATATTGTTGGATGAACCAAGTAACTGTGAAAAGCATCCACTGGCCTTGAGAGGGAATAATAGCTTGAGAGTCAATATCCCAATCCCTTCCTCAGAGCACTTTTTGTAAGGGCTAAATGTGATCTGCTTCATTTCCATCACAAATTTTGCTGCTGTTCTCCAGTAAGAACAAAGCTAGAAAGGGCAAGGAACACATGTAGGACATCACTCAAGCAAGGGTGGGAGCACCAGTGGATTCACTGATCCAAGGCAGCAGTTATAGCTGTATTCAGTCATTCCAGCACAGAAAAGACCCACCTTTACAGCAAAAACTTGTGTTAGCAAAGTTTAGCTGCTCAATTCCTGATGTTTGTCAAATAATTCCCTCTTGGATCATTGGCTACAAGACCCAGTACCACTATCCTAACACCCTGGAATGTTTTCTCCCAAATCTAACCTGTTGCAGGAGCAGTAGAGAAAACATAACTCTAGGACAGTTACTCACAGACATCCTTAATAGTTGCCTTATGGAAGTCCACACTTTGTCACCTTTCCCTAGATGCACGTGGCAGCACTCAGCTACAGCAGGTACTTGCAGAGAAAACTCCCTGAAACCATTCCAGTCCAGTGACATATGGCAAGGGATTTTAAAGCTCTGCCATAGTACCTAAGTACACCACAGCTTGCTGTAGCAAGGAAGATTTCCATGGTCCAATGGTAGTCAATTTTCTGAAGGTCAAATTTTACATGTTTATTTTGCTGGGTGCCCTGTGCAATATAAAGACACAGCTATATTAATAGCTGACAAATTAAAAGCTCAGCTCATTCTAAGAGACTGTGCAGGGTTTTGCTCTATTTCATCCAGAGTGACATTTCATCCCAGAAAAGGCCAGGGCAGCGTCCCAGCACAGAACATCTGGTTGGCAAACACAATGGAGCACAGCACCTGCAAACACGCTCAGTGTTTGCTTTGCAACTATTTGTTCCCCCATCCACAGAAAAATATGTTTTTAGGCTGTCAAAATTCATTCCTTGCCAGGGGAGTCTGGTGTGATAATGCAGCCCGTTTGTCTTGGAAAGTTCTCATTTCTGGGCCACGCATAGCTAAGCCAAAATTTCTGGAAGGTGAAAGGGGGGAAAGAAGAACTTTTCCTCTTTATCCTCTCTACATTTTTTTTTTTTTCTAATTTTTGCAGCTTTTTAGACATTCTGCTGAATGTCTGGTGGGATCAGACTGAGCCAAACAGCACAGTTAAGAAAGAACAGAGACGGATTGCAGCAAGATCTGTGGTGTAAATCTATAATCCAGGGGCTAAGGAAGTACAAACAAACTAATAAAAGCAGAAAATTATGAAATCCTGACCTTAACGCCAAGCAAAATTTTTTAATTTAGGGCTCTCCTACTGGCTGAAACCACCACCAAGCTGACTCTGGGGGACAATCCCTCCTCCTGCCAGACCTTTCATTTGGAAAGGAGAAACTCCAGGATCCCAGCCAGCTTAAGGTGTTAGTGGGGGAAGGAGGTTTTCAGGAGAAACAAGGCTGGGGGAATGCAAAAGTCCTATGAAGAGCCCTGCCAAAAGGGAGGTGCAGGACTACAGCTGAAAGTTTGAGACACGTTCTGTAGCTTTGGTCAGTTGGCCAAATTCTCCACCACTCCTTGTAGGCTGCAAAAATACAACAGGACTGACCACTGAAAAGTCTACCCAGTGGCCAGGGAGAAGTTCCCAGAGGACCAGACCTGGCTGAGGATGTGGCCAGCACTGTGATGTGTCACAGCCTGGGGAGCAGGGGACACCAAGGTGGGAGGAAGGGACAATGAGGGGAGATGAACGAGCCCACTGCTGGCAGCTCCCAGCCACATCAGCCAAAGACTGATACAACCATCTCTTCCTTAATTTTATTTTCTATGTTGTAAGAAGCATTTACTTCCAATGAAGAAATAATGAACAAATAAGCCTCTTTTTTTTCTTTCAATAAAAGACAAGCTACATCTGAAAGGCCATTCCTCCTCCTACCCTGCTCTTGAAACCTATAGGAGCTGCTGACACTTTGTGCCACTGAACACCTTCCTCGGTGGTGGCACAATATCATCATTATAAAGAACATTTACCAAAATAAAAACATGCAAGATGTTCCTCCTGCCAGAGCCACTGGCTGTGTGGCCTTCAGCAAAACAGTGCATCCCTTCATATCATAAGCTGGAAAACTGAGTGAGAAATATGAATCCCACAAAAAAAAATTAAAAAAATAACAGATGCTAAAATAACATTTTAGCCGAGATTCTTAATAAGCAGCTTACCCATGTTAAATAGGACAGAAATTTTAAGGTACACCAAGAAGGCAAAGCTTGGAAAAGCTTTCACCTAAGAAGAATCCAGCTGATAAGACAGAGCTATTGAAGAAGAGCTCAGGTTTCTCCTTCTCGCTTTATTTCTCATTATCTCACTTCAACCACCCCAACACAGAAGCTGCAGCCACATATGAATGACAAGATTTCCTCATATACACAGTTAACACCTGCCAGCACAGGGGCTGAGCAGAGATCCCTGTACCCAGCCCTAGATCATCAAAGCACCCATGCCCCCATGGTTTCAAATCCATGGCATGGCATTGTCTCTACTTTTTGTTGGGAGCCTGAGGTCTTCTACGTGGATGGAAGATGAAGCAGAATTCCAAAAAAATGCTTACTGGGGCTGCCAAAATGTTGTTTGAAATTAGAGTCATACTGCAATTAGCAAAGACTCCCCACCTCAGTAGCCTGTCTTAAGCACTCTTCTAAATAAGTGTAGATTAAACAAGGCACAACTGAGAGCAAAGTGCCAGATGAGTTGTGACACCTATTTTTAATTAAAAATAGCAGTAATTGAAATGTATTTAGCTCCATTGAAATATTCTGGGCTGGCAGCCTCTGGGAAACATTCAGCACAGGCAATGAAAGAGCTCAGAGTCATTAAATTCTTACCTCCTTCCTGGCCTGCTCCAAACCTACCCAACAAACCACATTGTTGCAAACAATGAGAAGAACCATTTAATGCAGTCCTTGGACATGCCGCAGAGGCCAATGGCCAGAGTGTCCATTAACAGGCAAGGACAGGAGAAATGCCCTTTTAGCCTTCTTTGTAACCTCTCTTTGTCTTGCCACTACTGTGTTCCATTCTTCCCATCCTCTCATCCCTAGAGACTGGAGGAACTGACTTTTCAATTTCCAGCTCCTTCCTGAGCATATCTGCTGTTTGTCAAGCACAGGCATTAAAGTGCAGCTCTTTTGTCTTACTCTAGTGAGCGTGTTTTGGAGGTTTTATGTGAAAGGTAGGTACATGTGTGCTTAATATAGTCATTTTTCATATCAAGCAAGACATCATAAGTGATTAACATAAATCAGATATCATTAATTATACGGACAGACTCCCCAAACTACTGCTGAAAGAAAGATGAAGAGGAAAAATTGTTATCCCTGTAACAGAAATGAGTTAATGATGTATATTTCCTTCTTGTAACATTTTTCAAATTAGAAGTTTGCACAGAATTGCTTTTGACCTGTAATTGAACCATCTTCAAATTCCCAGGGACAGAAAACTTAGTTAAATTCTCCGTGCTTCTTCCCTGTATCATGAGAAAGCTAAGCAGCCCTGTTCACCCCAGGAATTTACATGCTATAACACAGATACAGGGGAAAAAAATGATGCACAGAATTTGCAATCCAAGGAAACTGGAAAAAAGAAAGCAATTGTACTCAAAATACCTTATCTGAAACACAGTCTGTTGGTGCAATGAGGGACATAAATTTAAGAGTACCCACTCCCATTGGTACCACTTTGGTGAACTGATCGTATTTAACTCTTGAGTTGTGCCATGAAGTATAACACACAAGGGAAAAATCACTGAGTGGGTAAAGGAGTACTTACAAACACTTCCAAATGCTGTGATAAATATTTAGATTATTGACTATAGTCTCATAGCATAATAAACCCACCTATTTTAAGCTAATGTAAATGCTTATCTATCTCTTCTCTACTATCTACAGATCCTTGAGCAGAGAGATGCTATAGGTATTTTCATTATGTACCTGTGTGGGGGAGGGTTGGCAAAGAGTCAACAAGAACAGTTTTCCAAGTCTCAAAATTCCCCTAACCTGCATTATTTCCACTTGTGATTTTAGCTCTCAGTCTCCCAGCCAGACTAAAACCAGCCAAACATTTAAATGTAAACTCCTCAAGATGCCTCATCTCTGTTATTTTCCAGTGAGGTGTGGAAATTAATAAACTCCTGTTTCTACTGGAGCCATCCAGAGAGAGAAATCTTTCATATCCCAAGCCTCAGGCAAAGGCACCAGAGCAAGCTGGAATTACTAACAAAATCCATGGGCCAGGAGACAAGGTGGGGCAGGATCAGAGCCCTCAATGCTCACTTTGATTCACACAGTCTAAGGTCAAAATTTCTTTCCTCTGCTGTGCTGGACACAAATGTCAGCAGATACTTCGGCATCGCTGGCACAACAGAATTTCCCTTCTCTGCAGCTGCAGGAGGGATTCTTGAAACAATTTGTCTCCCAGAGCAAGTGTAATTATCTTAATAGTCTTTAATGAAAATGGGTAGTGAGGAAGGAGTTCATCACCAGCACATATGGTGTTAGGAGATTTCTGTTAAAAAGGTTCATTTAGAAGGGTAACAGGAAATGGCATACAAAAATGCACATAGGTAACACACAAAACAAAAATAGGATAAAAATGGAAGATGGAGAAGCAGAAATCCCTGACATCACTGGTGTGCTTATCATTTCCCAATGGGTTCATGCTGATAAATCCATTTTCCCATACCTGCCAAATGATCAGTGTGTGCTTTTTGGGATGACCTCATGTTGGCTAGCCCATGATGGGAAAGAGATGGCCAAAATCCTGTAACAGCAGCTGAGGCAGCTTCCGTCAGCCAGGAAAAGAATGGTGTGTGTGTTGCCTCTGGCTTTCTCACCCTTGGCTCCTACAGTCCCAGTCTACTACACCTCAAGCTCTCAGTGTGGACTTGGAAAATCCTATGATGATGCCCAAAAATACTGGGGCGTAATCCCTCCAGCGCTTCCTTCATGGGAAGAAATAAATGCATGTACTGAAGGGTCAGAGATCAACAGAGATCATCTCTGACAAGGACACGAACAGGTCAATTCAACTCTGAGTAATGAGCAAACCAGCAATGTTAACTCCTCCTCCATTCCTCACCAATGCAGAGCATTTATCACTAAGTGTAATAATAATGAATAATAATTAATTCCACTGGCTGCAGAAACATTGGAGTAGAACAGATGATAAAAACATCTTCTTCCCCCCCCAGGCATGTTGCACCTACAAATATACCAAATTTAAAAAAAAAGACTGATAATATTAGGTCCTAAACACATTTTTCTGATTCCATCTGCACAAAAAATGAAGCTTTGAGCAGGAAATTCACAGTTTTCCATTTTCCAATGGCACAGGAAAAAGATTAAACAGATCCAGCAGTGAAATGCTACCCAGGCCTGTCATTTGACCAGTAGGGAATTCTGATATTTACAGTGATGCTTCAGGCCTGAGCTTTCTAGCCCACTCAGATCACATTCCTCCTGAACTATCTGCCTTGTTCCCTCCAGCTGAAAGGGCAGTTGCTAATCTATTTATGCAGGGCTGACAATGAAGGCAACCAGATCTGCTCCAAGAGAAAACAGCAAAGGGCTTTTGGACTCGAAGCCCCTCTGTGGCACGTTGGATGCTGCTGGAAGGCATCTGCAGGGCTGGCTGTGCTTGCAGAGCTGCTGAGTGGGGCTGGCTGGCTGCCTCCTGAACGGGAGCCAGGCATCAGAACGGGTGTCTGCCGCTAATGAGGGAGCAGAGCATCCTACTGGGGCTCTCGTCAGGCTGAGCTGTGCGCACAGTTTATCCCCGCTGCAGCCTCCGAGGGTGGCTGCTGGGTGCTGAAAGGTCCTACTGAGCTGAGGGTGCCCAGAGAAAAGAGAGAAGGAAAAGAGCTTGAGGCTCTGTTGCCTGGCACTCCAGGTACTTCTTCCTGTGCCTCCAGCTACTTGTAAAGTCAGGATGACACCACACGTTTCGGAGAGGTCCAAGGAGCCCACTCCTGCCTGCAGCTGCCACAAGCCCTTTGGAGACCAGGTGCTGGGCAATACGATTCACCTTCTGCAGGGCTCCTGCACAACATTTCCTTATGCAATACATTTAATTCAGCGTTTTGACGTGATAGTATCAAGGAATGGAACCCCAAATAGGACAGTAAAGAAGGGCAAGGCCAAAGGGTACTTCTGGTCGTCAACAAAACCAAACTGCAGCACGCCTCTGGGAAGCCCAGTAGTAACTTCACAGCAGTGAACATAAAATATAATTTCCACTTTCACCAATTACGCAGTCCCTCTGGTCACAGGGGCTACTGGCAAGAGGCTGATATCACTGATACCCAACCAACACACTACTTTCCCATCCAAAGTCACTTCCAAAGTGAAATTACTGTACAGTATGCTCCAGGGATACAAGAAGGGAAGGAAAAAGCAACTCTTCAGGTTCTCAGGATGACAGAACCATTGTTAGCCAGTTGAGAGAACAGGGGACCGATTCTGAGAGGGGTGCTCTCCTCTCTTTACACTTGCACAACTCAGCAGCTCACAGAAAATTAATTGCACGCTGGATATACACATGGCAGTTGCAACTGAGCAGGGAGGTTGCCTGCAGCCAGCAGCTCCGCAGATGACTTCCAAACTGCACACCCACATTTGCACACTTCAGGCTTTTGGTATGGGACCTTAAGAAACTGGATTGTTAATATCTCAAGTTGCTCTGAAGAAACTAGGAAAACAAGCAAGTTTAGAAAAATAGTAGTGAATTTTGATCAGTTTTGCAGGTGTGAAGAAAACAACACAGAGGAAAACACTAGTAGGTGGATAAACTATGCTGATACAAAGGAAAGCAAAGGGAACTTTCTACCATGATGGAAACTTTCCTGCAGCTCCAGGAAAAGGCTTTAAATCTCCTAAGAGGAAGTTCTCTCCCCAGCTTTTTCAGACTTCTCAGATAGCTGTGTTAAATGCTGTTTTAATAGTTCCAAGACCAATCACAGCCAGAATTTAACAAAACAGGCAGTATTCGAGGCATTAAGAAGCAAAGAGGAGAAAAAAAAATAATAATCAACACACTGAGGTTTTCAGAGACCTCAAGAACAAAACCAGAACTGAGCAAAAAACCCTGATTCCTACTTCCTGAAGAACTACAATTAATCACTGCTAGTAAAGAAATAAATAACTCAAGACCTAGAATATACTTTAAATGCTTATTCCAGGCAGGGGTGATGTGGATATTCTGGGACTACTGTGCTGGGAATGGGAACAGGTGAGGTCATTGACTCTAAGGCCAGCAGAAGCAGCCCATTACTGAGGAACCTGAATGCTATCAGCAGAGCTTCTGCAGCAACATGCTCTCAGGAACAGACTTTTGCTTCAGCACCTCTTCAAAACTCACTTTGGGTTAGAGCCTTTGAGTGTTTAACCAAAGCTGTGGGAAACAACTGACTCCAGCTAAAATGGGAGCCCACTTAAGAAGCCTTTTCAGCTGGGAAGGAAGAATGAGTGAGACACTTGATGTCTCTATTTCAATCCATTCAGCCATCCCAAATAACAAAGGAGGTTCAGGGAGAAAAAGAAAAAAGAAATCAGCCTTTATGAAAGAAGTTTGAGTGTTTGAATTACATCTTAAGCCAGCCTCACCTCACTTCCCATCCTGCATTAGTGAACCATCCCCAGTTTTATGAGGTATCGACAATCCAACTCTTTAATATTATTTACCACTGCAAAGTCAGCAAGGGCTTTAACACCAGCTCAAACCACAGACTATAAATAAGCAACTAGCAGATCATCTTAAGGGCTGGGTGGAGTACTTTTCTTTCCTTCCCCAGCACCTCTCTATCCATTACTCCTATAGCCAGGGAAAAGAAACGCTTGGGATGCAGTGCAGACTTTGGATTTATGCAACAAGAACTCATAACAGGAACAATCCTGCCAACTTCTCCCTGCTAATCTCTTCTTTTGGCCCACTGAGCCCCTAACAGAAGCATCATGAACCAAAAGCTCCTTATTCTCACAAGTGAAAAAAAAATTATTTTTTTGTTCTAAATTTAGTCACTTTTCACTTGTCTTGGCAACTTTTTCCCCCCATTGCAGCCTTTTCACGAACTTGACTTCGTGGTAACTAGAACCAGTCAAGCAGTCATATTTCAGAAGTCCCTTGAAATCCACCTCCTTGGTAACCCAATAGCTACCACTACTGACCTTCTAGACAGCAAATTGATGTACTTGACCTTACCTGAGAAAGTGCAGAACAAGGAAGGCAATGGGTCATTTCAACCCATCCCTTCTTGGCCTGCAATTCATTTCTGGAGTTAATTTTATATCACACAGCATCAACAGGTACTGGGAATTTCTTAATATCACCTTTCTTCACCCAAGCCAAGTGTTCTTGTAGAGAGTACATATAAAAATAGGTACACAGAAGTTTAGTATTACCAGGTCCACTATACAAGCAGACACCTTATTTCACCATGTGGCTCCAAGCTCCAGTTAAAGTGCCAAAAGGTTTTAACTGGTTGCTATCATGGCATTAGGGCAGAGCCACTTATCTAAATTCTAATTTATTTTTTTAACCTCAAAAAAGCAGCCATTGCCTTTTCTTCATATTTTCCCTGAATTTTGAGCTTAATCCCTTTGATCTTCACAAGGGTCTGTGGGCCAACATCATACCTGACAAGCTGCCTGTGGAACAACATACCAGCCCAAAAATTTGACATGAGAGAACAGGACCTAGAGAGGCAAACCACTCTTCAGTGCTCAAAACTACCTTATATTTGCACTGTGAAAATAAAAAGAATCAAAGTGTTTGATACAAGACAAACAGCATCTATAATTCACTAGTTAGGTCAAGGACACACTTGTTAAAGAAAATCATCTCAGAAAAAATGTCTGTCTCATGCCAGATCTTTTCTATAAGAGGACCAGTAGGTAATTAAGGCTTCTTTTATACAGCAGTCAAAGGGGATCAGATTTTTTTTTTTTTCCTTTAGCTCCTAAAAGAAATGGTGTTCTTCCACTGATGCTGGAGCTGTTTCACTGTGACAACTACCATTGTCAACAAATACAACACAGCAGCTGTTAATGTAATTTTATGTATTATCTTTTCCTTCAGGAAATCTCAGTCTGACTTTGTTTGCCCATCTGCTTCAAAAGAAACCCAACATAACTAACACCTATGACAAGAGCATCCCAAACACTGTTACTTTTCCAAGTTTCTGGAGGAATACCTGCCTGGTATTTGAAGGACAAGCTCCATCTTCACACTGCTGCTCCACAATTAACCCTATTCCCTTCTCTGCTTCAAGCACCAGATCTAAATACTATGGAAAGTCCTTACATAAGTGATCAAAAAAGGCCCCTGAACACATCTTCCCCTACACAGACTTCAGCTCCAACAAGGCTTCTCCTGCACACGTTAAAACAGGGTCACAGTTTCAACAAGTGCAAGAAATACTTGGGTCCTGGCTCAAATTCCTCTGTGTCAAAGATAGAAAGATCCCAGAACAAGTCTACCAGCAGGTTGCAGATGTGAGAAGGAAGATTTCATCTAGTCTGAACCCCACAAGACTTCTCCCAGCTGCACTTGTTTATTTGGGCACTAGTCAGAGATAAGAAGTCAAGTTTAAATCCAGAGTATTTCTATATTCCAAGGTATTTCCTTATGGTTCGGGCCAGCATTCAGTTCCTAACACATTATATTCTCATCCATAACCTCCAGATATTTTATTGGCGGGTTGGTTCCATCTTAGGAATTACAGGAAATGGAAGGGATTGAGAAATGCAATGTAAATGAAAGGCACATGGCACAGTTTCATGGAATTGATTGGAAAGACTCCAGGAATGGCCCAGGTACTCTGAGCTTACTTTCCATGTGGTGAAATGCTGTGTGATTCAGATTTGGAAAATGGCACCTATGAAACACCAGGACAAAGAGGGAGGGGTTACACACTCTGCAAGACAAACCATTTTACGAGCTTTTTGTTAGGGAGTGGGAATTGGAAGTGTCTAGGACAAATCCTTCATGGAGAGAGGCACACACTTCTCTCCTAGCAAAGAGAGTATCATCAAGGGTGCACCTGGCTTCTCAAAGGGGATCAGATGACATTTTATCACTTTCTGCCTCAACTCAGAGGCTGAGTGGGTATACACACGAAAGAAGAGAATTTCTTGTTGTTGTTGCTGATTAATGTGTTTGTAA
>WAAG01024698.1:0-33816 GCA_013390105.1 Tichodroma muraria
CCCTGCTCCTCCCCAGGTACGGTTAATTACCTTCCCCTAATTGCCGTCTCCTGGTCATTAGCTATGTGAGCTGTTTACCCCAAAACATGAAGGCAGGGTAGGAGTGCTTCATCCTAGGAGAGGGTTAATCTCCCGCTGGATGCAGGATGCCCTCATGGGAATGGAATGTGTAGTGTTGGTAAGTGGTTGTGCCCCAGAAGCCTTTGAGAGCCCACTGACTACTGCATGCTAACGATTGGTATTATTAAAGAACAATTGATGGCCTGTAACCAAACAACAGAAACTAATTACTGGAAAACTTTTATTGTCCTTTAATTACTGGGCCTCTTTGTCAATTAGCAGAAGAGAGAGGGAGAGAGAAAAGAGAGAGAGAGAGACTCGTTTTATAGCAACAATAAATTTTCCAAAACTACAGTCATCAGTAGCTGCAGAAGCGAGTCTATTAACACACAATATTAAGGCCTGATATTTATTCTGGCTGCTAAATGTAGGTGCTTCTCTCCTGAAAAAGTGCAGAGCTCTAGGAATACTAATCAGGGGCTTCTTGCTCCAGCTCTGCCACTGCCTGGCATGACAGCTCTCACTTCCCAAGGAGTCTTACCCCTTGGCCAAAGGTTTCTTTCTCCAAGGCTCCTCCAGCAAGCTGGCTCTGTGCCCACCATGGAGCATGGAAACTCATGGAGGCTGAGGGTGGGAGAGACAGGACTGGGCACCCTAGGGACAAGGATCCAAGCCAGGCCAGCTCCTGCTTGGCCCTGCAACGTTCTGTGGGTGCAGGTGTGTGTGGGAGCCAGCACCCCATCGGGGTTTGGCTGCACGGACCCATCCGTGTGTTCTGTCCTGTGGTCCTGGCTCACCAGCACTATCCAAAAATAGTTTATTCAACTTATTTATTTTTTAAATCTTTTCTCATCTGCTGCCAAATAAATTATTTCTGGGCATATTGTCACAAGTAGTTAACCTTCTCCGAGGAGCTTTGAACTACAGTTACCCCTGAAATGAATCACCATCTTTTTTCTGTCACTTGGCAAAGAGTGCTCACCAATATGATTTTTTCCTAGTCGACTTTCTCTGATTAACTAGTTAGTGCCTCAGCCAAAGGAAGTAGTTTGGGCACCACCACTCCTCCCATAGCATGTGAATCACCAAGGAACCAATCCCCTCATGGGGCTCGGCTTTGCATCCCAAATGGTCATTCCAGGTTCCTTCTCCCACCGCTGAGATGTGAGAGCGGGGAGAGACACCAGGCCCAACAGCACTTTTCTCAGGGATGAGATGCTTTGTGAGACACAGCCACTGCCAGACTCCTAAAAGCTTCAGCTGTAATGACTTTCATTTGGGATGGACTCTCACTTGGGATGGACCTTCCCCTCAGCGAGGGGATCTGGATATATTTGAGTATTCGGGAGCTTCTCGAGGTTTTATGTCACCTCTGTGGGCAGAGGCAGGGACAGAGCTTATTGGAAGGAGTTAAACCCCTCCCCGGAGTACCTGCTTTTAAAAGTACCTTTCGAAAGAGCAAAGTACCAACTCTTTTATCAGAAAACAAACATCATTTCCATTCCTGTGGGCAAACACCCGAGGATGAGACTCTGGATTTTCCCGGTTGGTGGTGCCCACCCTGGCAGCCCCTGCTCCGTGAGCTCAGCACACCGATGGCGGGGAGTCATGGCTGAGGCGGGATAAGCACTGGGGAAGTAGCTTAGAAATTTGTCACAGCCTGTCTTACTTTGTGTTGCTTGAATAGACTCGGGGGTTGTGCTATCAGAGGGAATCCGCAGTAGCTCCTGCAGGTGATCTTAACAGCGACAGTAATCTGTGGTCGTTTGACACATCTATCCCCGTGTGATGATGCAGAGGAATGGCTAATCCCGTAAAAAGCAAGCCAAGCTACACGGGATTTCTGGAGTTTACCCACAGGGCATTTTTATTCCATTTATCTCCCAAATTTCCCTCCTTTTCCTCTTCAGCCAGCCCAAGCAGAGGAGGATGGCACACCTCTGCCCTCACAGGTGGTTTACGAACCACGTGTACCTAGGGCTGCACACGCAGAGATCCTTTGGAGGCAGGAAGGAGCCATAAACTCCAGGATGAGGCCCTTGGCAGGGGTCCCGCGGGCGTTATGGCAGAGCAGGGCAGGATGTGGGATCAAAGCAGCACCTGCTGCAGAGCCATGGAGTAACAGAGCCCAGACACCACCCACGGGGACAGGTGGCTTTGGCTTCCCCCACCTTTACCCCTTCTTTTTTTCCTTCTCTGGGCACTTTTTTTTTTAATTTTCTGCCTATTATTTTTCCTTTTCTGCTACTCATGCAACCCCCTTTCTCTTCCTGCTTTGCAACTTTTTTTCTCACTCTGAAAAATAATGAGGGAAGTTGTAGTATCTCCCTTTGTCCTAATTTCCTGGTAGGACTGATTTCAGAACTTCTGTTCCTGAGAATTTCTCTCTCAGTATTACACACGCCCCTGGTACTGATAGGGAGATGCACTGCAGGGTGAGTGACCTTAAACAAGTAGGGAAGTCCTTACAGCAGCATTTCCTATATTCTTAGGAAATTGTAAAAATAATGGTATCTAAAGTCAGATTTCTGCCAAGATAGGTGTTTCGGTGGAAAACTGTTGTGACAGATTCTTGAAAGCTGGGAGGAAAAGCAAGAAAAAGCACATATGGAGAGAGCCAGGGTTACAGTCACGGAAACTGTGTTTTGCCTTCACCCACCTGGGAGCCTTTTGCTCCCTGACTCCCCCTTCAAGGCTTGGGTCAGTGCTAGGAGCAGGGCTCTCCACTGGGAAAACAGCCTCATTGCTCTGTGCAGATGACAGAAAGAGCTGTAGTGGTAAAGCAGCCCCAAAGGCTGAGGCATCCCATCCCCAGTGCCATTGCTGTCTACCTCAGAGAGCTGTCTGCAGGTCCTGGTGCTGCCAGGGGGTTCCAGGGCAAATCTGGGCTTGCTCTGTCCTCTCAGGTTTGCTACTCCCACCCTTCATCCAGCCTTTCCCAGGAATGCCTGTCAGAGCCCCGTCTCCAGAAGCAGCAGAGGGGGAAGCTGAGGCACAGAGGTGCAGCTTTTTCCACAACGCGTTGGGGGATCCCATTCCAGCCCTTTCATCGTTGGGAGTGTGGCACTGCCCATCTCAACCCCTGAAGGTTTCCTTTTCAATTCATGCTGCCACCACGTATTCATCCCAGACACATGGTCGTGCCCCATGCAGGAGTTACTGCTAGAGACAAGGGTTTGGGAGATCTGGGACCTGTTTTGCCACATTTCCTGAGGAAAGGGACACGAGCCAGGCTCTGTTCCCTGGCAGGGGACTGTAACTCTTGCTCGAATGTCCCAGCTAGTGAGCCTGTGGGAGCAAACCTCTGCTTTTGTCCGGAAGCTCAGAGCTTGACCTGTGGTTTGAGCACAGAAGGAGACACAGAGGCTCAAACCTCAGTTCTGAAACACCATGGTTGGGTGGTGTTTGCTTTTAGTGCCCCTAAAACACAGAGAAGTCACTGCCAGGAGAGGGGTGGACGTGGGAGAGACCATCCCTGTTAGACAGCAAGCAATTACAAAAACTAATCACCCCCCCCTGGGGCTCTTCCCGAGGGGTTTTCTAGCAATTCTGGCATTTAGCACCAGTATCAGTCACATCCCCTGTCCTGGCTGCCTCTGCTGGCAGCAGAGCTCAGCACCAGAGGTGAGATCTGCACCCTCCCTGTAACACGTCCCCTGCTCTCACAGCAGGGACGTGTGAACTTCACAGCTCTCTCTGGCCCACTTCAACGCAGGTGGTTTTCTCAGAGAGCAGGAGGAGTGATTTCCTCCCACAGAGCAGCCCCGGCTCTGCCTGGGAAAGCACAAAGCCACCCTGGGGGTCCGTGTCCCCTCAGGTAGTGGCTGGAAGAGGGGCAGAGCTGTGAGGAGCCGTGGGAGACACGCACAGGAAGCAAAGAGGCTCCATTCTGGGGCTGCTGTCAGGATGCTCCCCCTCTTTGACATTTTAGAAACCCCGTCTTTAAGAAAGACACGTGATGGAGAGATGTTTGGGTTTCGCTTCTGAAACCCAGAGATTTTGTGCTTTGTCATGACTTTTCCCTGCAAATGAGGACAGGTCCCAAACCCAGGCTCAAAACCCAGAAGGAAAATAAGAAGGACTAACCCCAATTAAAAGTGAAAACCTTGTGACAGTTTGGCTGGTTTCGTGGTTTGGGATTCTCAGAAGTTTTTAACAACTGGGGTTGGTGATATTTTTCAATTACAGGGAATAACTTGCCTTTTTATAGTCTTTCATCTGGAGGATCCCAGCCGGATTCACCAGCTAAACCCACAACTGTCATCACAGTGACCTGGCCACTGGAAGTGGAAGGTGAGGCTGGCAGAGCTGGCCAGAGGTTCCCAAAGAACCTTTGCCAAGGGAATGGGACCTTCTCCAACCCCACCTGACCAGGGCTTGGCTTTCAGAATCATTGCAAATTGCAAAAAGCCAGCACAGGTCCCAGCACCAGGGACACTAGGGTGACACCAGGGACTTTGCAGCACGGGTCTGTCTTCCTTCCTGCTCCCTCAATAGCTGTTTCCAAAGCAGTCCGTTGCTGTTTTGCCTGGATGAAGAGGATATTCCATGTCTCCTCAGGAAGGCAGCAGACTTCTAGCAGCAGGCTTGATTTTTAGGCAAATCTGTCCTGTGTTGTCACTGAGTCAGAGTGGGAAAGCTGGGAGATGGTTCACGTGCAGGGATATGGATGGTGCATCTTCTGGAGATCATTTTCACCACAAACAAACACATTATTGTGTTATCACGCAATAATGAACTCGATTTACTGGGTCTATTTATATAAAATAAAATCATTAACTAATTAGGCTACAATTTAGTCTTAATTTTCACTGACGTTTTTAACTACGGGAAATTGCCAGAAACACACAAATTTCATCCTTTGCCATGGTTAAATGATTCAGAGCCTGGGTGGCTCCCCCATGCCAACCTGAGGTCAGTAGTTTCATGACACATTCTTTCTACCACATCCAAGGACATGAGAAATCTCTCCAGAAAGTGGGAAGGCACAGATGCTCACCACTTCTCACAAGAAACTGGTATCAGGTCAGCCACCAACGGACTCTTCAAAGAAATACATCAAACCTGGGCAAGGAAGAGCCACCCAGTGCCAACCCCCAACACTGAAGAGCCCTGGTCCAGGGTCTGGAGCATTTTGAGGTGCTGCTGATACTAATCCATCCAGCAGCAAGGTTCCTCATTTGAACCAGGCTGGTTTGCTCCTGGGATCCCATACAGAACACAGTGGTACAATAGACCTGCAGTATATAATTATCATGCTGTATCTGCTTTCATATCATAGGTATTTTTAGATGTGTCAGTTTGAAATCTAGGATTTAGTGCACGGAGCCTAATGGATTGTTCTTTCTTTCCCCCTCTTTTAATGTCAACTCTCAATATGCATGAAGCAGACATAAAAGCACTTTTGTGCAGGTGCTGTGAATCTCTTAGCACAGATGACAAGGGGAGATGGTTTTCTAGATTCATTGAGCTTCGGAGGAGACAGAACTCGGTGATCCAGCCTGAGCTCCTGCATAGAGACAGCTCAGGTTTCCCCCACAGCCCCTCCATGAGCCCAGCAGCTCTGCACATCCCAGGAAAGGCACAGGGGACCTCCCTCCTCCAGGGGTGGCTCTATCCTCCCATGCGGGGCCACACTCAGGGCCCAGAAAGGACAAGACGGGGAAGTCACTCCAATTCTGTGCAGCCCTTCAAGAGCTCATTTCTGCCCAGCTCAAATCTGGCAGCATCACAAAGGGAGCCAGAGCAGCCAGGTCCAGGCTCCTCTGAGAGGGGACCTGAAATCCTCCACCTGCCTGGGGCTGGATTTGGCCTACAGAGGCTGAAATGTTGATTTACTCCAGCCTACAGGCACTTCTGTCCGGAAGGCAAAATATTGGCTTGGACTCAACTCAGGGCCAGGAGGGTCCACACCTGCTCCCACCAAAGGCACGGAGAGTTCACAGCATCCCCCCAGAAATGGGTGACCCAAAGGGCTCCTCAGCCCTCAGAGGCTCCATGGTGAGCTGCAGCAGGGGCCAGGCTGGGGACCAGCCCTCCCTCTAGCTGTGGGCTGTCATGGTGGCATGCCTGGAGGAGAAGGAGCTGAGGTGCCATTTCATCAAGTGACCCCAAGGACAAAAAGGGAAAAAAATTGGAGCATACTGGCCTCTAACTTTTAATTTATCTAACTGGCATTGCTATAGCATAGCTCTGGATATGCTGTACCCCACCAGGTACTGACCTCTGATGGGTTTTTGACATGAGAAATCCCTTGTTTTGGCAACTGACCCTCTAACAGCCCAGGTGTCTGAATTACGTGGAGGCCGCTGGTTATATTTTACACCACTGCATCTGGCCCCTGGACACGGCTCCTGAGAGACCTGCAGAGGTCTGCAAGCACAGACACATGTTCACTGGGCTCACAGAGGTGTCCAAACCCCATTAAGATGTCATGCAGTCAGGTTAACACACCTTTCCTCTCAGCAGAGCTCCCCTGTGCCCAGCCCAGGCTCCACAAACACAATCCCAGAGCAGGTTCATCCCAGAGATCTGGGGAGCTGGCATGGCTCACTCCCAGGGCCAGGCAACCAAAACCAGATCAATTCACCCTGACCCAACATTGCCACCTGGTTATTTTGCTGCTGGTTTATTGTTTCTCAGTACAAACTTCAAGAAAGAATCACAGGCTTTTTCTAATCTGTTTTTTTTAAGCTAACTCAATATCAGCACAGCATCAGAGTAAATAAAGGGGCAGCTCTGACTGCAATTGTAGAACCCAGCACACTGGCAATTTTTGATTGTGTGAATGATGCTCTGAGATTGTAGGAGAGGTATAACTGAGACAAAAAGAAAATCCTTCTGCCTATTTAAGCTGTCACTACCATTGAACAGAAGCCCTTGTAGAAACCAGTAATTCATGGGAGCAGATTTTCAAAGTCCCCCTATTCAGGTGTTTCAGCCCAAGGTAAACAACTCAGTTCTGGTAGTTAACCCCACCCTGTTTGAGGTTGAAGTGAAGCATTTTGTTCCAGTATGTGGTATTTACTTAATAGCAGTTATCAAGTTATTAAGAGATCCCCCTTGCGCCACCCACAGCTGCGTGCTGGATGTGTCACCACAGGTCCCACAGCAGGACCAGCCTGGCAGAGAGGAGTCAGTGAGCAAACAAGCAAAGAACAAGGCAGTCAAAGATGAGGGGGAGATGGGGGAGGGCAAAAATGTCTATTTTCATGAAGGCATCAAATTGTGAGGAAATAAATTCACAGAACTGTAGAATCACAGAGTGGTTTGGGTTGGAAGGGACCTCAAATACCATGGGCAAGGACATCCATGTTGCTCCAAGCCCCATGCAGCCTGGCCTCGGACACTTCCAGGGATCCAGGGGCAGCCAGAGGTGCTCTGAACACCCTGTGCCAGGGCCTGCCCACCCTCACAGAGAAGTAAAATCCATCTGGAGCAGGTTTTGTGTGCTGGACCAGCAAACAGCACTGAAGTGGATTTGACACTACCCAGCTTTTGCACTCCAGCACACCAGGAAAAAGCTTATCTAGAGGGTGCCGGAGGTTAGGCAAGTGCAGACAGTCCCATGAGGTCCTCCTGTGGTGTCCTCCGTGGTGGCAGGCAGGGACATCTCTGGGACAGCACATTGCCCAGGGCAGTAGGTTTGGCAGGACCACGTTGTTCAGCTGTTGTGGGGAAGGGAAGGCAGATCCCAAACCCACCCCTCCACCCCTGGGGTCTGGCCCCAGCCCTGCCCCTCATCCCTTACAGCCCTCCAGGCTCCTGCTGGGGCTCCCAGGAGCAGAGATGTACCACCAGATGTACCACGTTGTGGGTGATGCCATGTGCATTCTTTAGGGGAGATAACAATAGCAGTTGGTCTATTTTTAATTCAGTTCCTTGACAGAACATTTAGCTGTTCCTCTTAGAGGAGAATTTTGTAATGGGTTCCTATCATGTCAATTTGGAAAGTGTTCCAGCCTCCCACTACTGAGAAGTGTAAAACTATTGGCAACATATGGCATCCCCGTGGAGCTATTTAATTGTACAAAGGGCTGCCAAAAGATAAAAAGGGACTCAGGAAAAAAAAAAAAAACAACAACCCAACCAACACAACTACTACAGCTCTGTTCTTCCCCTTTCCCCATCTAACAGCAAAACAGCTTGTTACATTTCCTAAACCCTCTCTCAAACAAAGCTGGGCTGCTGCTTCCGTGCTTAATAAGCTGGGGACTCTCATGGTGTAGTCCGGGATTTGACTCCAGCCCAAGTTTCCAGGGGCTGAATTTTGATACCAGCTGGTGGTGGAGGCTGCCCAGAGTGGGACCCTGCCCCACAGCCCCAGTGCTTGTTGCAGGGCTCAGCCTTGGGGATGGGGAGCTTGTGGGGCAGGAAGAGCCATGGGCAGGGGGGAGTGCATGTGGAGCTTGGAGGGGACAGGGGGAGTTCCAGAGCAGCTGAGGGTGCCCCTGATGTGTCTGCATCTCAAACCAGACCCCGAGGGCAACCTCCAGAGGCTGTTTCTCAGGGCCTGTGGATATATTGTTGTTGAACTCGCTGTCATACAAACAGGAGAACACATCTCAAGGGTCCCAAGGAGCTACATCGATTTCATGGTAGTTTTTAGGAGAGTTCGAAGGGTTTTCTTCAGAGCAGCTGGCAAAAATCAGCTTCTGAATGTCTGACTGGCCTTCAGGCTCTGCCTCACTGCGTGTGGGCATGGCCTTGTTTCACCCCTGCACCCCATTTTGGGCAAAAATGATTCTGGTTTGAGGATCTCTGCCCAAGAAAGCCATGAACACCAGCCCTGGGCACGTGGTCCCTTCACCTGTACCCACACATCCCTGCTCCATACCCAGGCACGCGCCCAACACCCTTCCAGGGTGAAGGCAAAGTAGAGCATGCAACAGAACTCTCTTTATTTGCTTTTTCAGCTCACCCCCCAGAAGAAGCCTCCGTACCTTGGTGACACTCTGGAGGTGTTAGAGTCCTCACATCCACAACTGATCCCTAGCCTGGGGAAACGCCTCTCCTGCCCCATGGAAACTTCATGAGCAGAGACAACAAACCACCCTTGTGAGGATGTGAGGGGACTTGAGGCCAAAGGAACCCCCAGTGAAACAGGCAGCGAGAGAGCTTGCTGTGTCAAAGGCTGGAAGGCTGCAAAAAACTCGTCTGAAATGCCAGTGAAGGGAAGGAAAGGCATGAAAACTCCAAGGAATCTCCACTATTCATCTGGAACTGTGCAAACCCCACATGGATGTGGCACGTTTGTGGGTAGAAAGGCCAAAGCTCCATCGGGGTTTTGTAAGGGGACACAAGAGGGGGTTAACTGAAAGAATAAGGAGGAAGAAAAAAAGCAAAACAACACACAAGGCAGGGAAGGTGTCAGCCAAGATCTCTTCAGATTCTTGAGAGAGAAGAGGTGGAACAGAAACCAAAAATACCCAGTCTGTCACTAAAACCGCCCCTGTGCTGCAAACCTGGGGAGGCACAGACTGCACGGCTCTGCGGGAGGAGCTCCAGGTTTCATCCTCACTACCCAGGCAATGCAAGAGCAGGAAGACTGGATCACCTGGATCCTCCTCTTGGATGGGAAAAAAGGCTTTCAAATTCAAATTTAAAAAAAAGGATTTTCAGAAAATCTTTTGACCCCATTTCTCAAAGTCAGTTTTGACCAATAATTTTCTCACCTTGCAGGTGTTGGACGCAGGTTGTGATGGGTCCTCATCCCCATCCCTGCCTGCTGCTGCACTGAGGGTCTCTAGGGACAGTGCAGCTGTGACCATTTTTGTCCTCCCCTTCACTGCTGGCCCTCACTGGTGTGACTGGAAAACCCCACAGGGAACCCACGTCTCATCCCCATGGGATATCTAAACAGATCTTTTGCCTGCTTTCTGCTTTTCAGCCAGCATTTCCTGACAATAACGGAAGGAATAGCCTGACAGAGATATAACTATCTTGACTGAGACACAAGATCTAAATCCCAGTCTTTCCTATCCTGAGCCGAAGTCACTGAGGTGATTTGGAAAAGTTCTCCCATGATCCCAGCACAGACATTAGGTTTGGCCGCAGTGGGAGGAAGAAGCTGAGTGCATTACTCCACTTAGGGCTGTTCCCCACTGGATGCATTATTTATAGCAGGACCTGCAGTAAATTAGTGTGTGATGAGCTCTCAGATGGAGCCTTTGCATTGGCTCAGCCCCACTAATCCAGCCTGAGGAAAATCCCACACAAAGGGGTGACACAGGCTCCACCAACAGCACCCACCAAATTCCCTGTACTCCTAAAATCATTCTCTGGTAGTTTTTGCATGAATTGGAGCCAAAGGTAGCACTGTCAAGGCCAATCTAGTCTTTATTAGTGCACGTTGGATTTCATTAGAAAAAGCTTTTATTGCATGGCAAATAATCGCATCAGGGAGGTCTGATAGGGAAAAATCACTGCCTAAAATCACGTTTTTGGTTAATCAGAGGAGTAACAAATGCTGAGTGATCTCACTTTCTTTTCCTAAGTTGGGCTGGACCTCATTAGTGAAGGAATTATTTCACTATGAAGGAAGTTAACAGTCAAAACAAAAACTAGAACTTTTTTCTTGACCAAATGCATTTAAAAAAACTCATCTCTGGCCTCGTTCCCTTTTGCAGCAGAGCTGACTCGTCGTTGCAAAGACAGAGATTTATGAGATTGTCCTTAGAGCTTTGTGTCATGGGTTGGACTCAGCATTTGGGAAATCCACAATGGGATCTGCAGGATGTATCTGGCAGGAAACAGCAGCAGGACCATCAGCAGTGCCGGGGTTGGACTGGGCCCCCCAAATGGTTCCTCAGTGAGGATCCCCCATATGGAAATTCAAGAGCTGGGGAGTCTCTGGGCACCAGAGATGGTGAATGCATGTATTTCTCTATTTATATGATTCTCTGCCTTTCAGCAGTCCCTGTCTGCTGCTCCCATGGCCTCCCCTTCTCCCTGAGGTGCCTGCTCCCATCCATCCCAGTCCCACACCCACTGGAATTCACTCTTGGTTTCACCCCAGCTCTGCTCTGGAGAGCAGAGGAGACTCCTGTCTCCTCCTGGAACATCTAAAAAGTGTTAGGGACTGCAGAATCCTGACCCTCCTGAGGGAACATGGGACTGGTTTGGACACGAGATGCTGCATAAGCTCAAGGAAAAGCCAGAGCTGGGTCCAGGTGTGTGTGGCCCTAAACTCAGGAATATCATGCTTTGTTTTTTTCAATAAGAACGGTTTTAAAAATTGTTTCATCTCAGTACAAACCGGGAAAGTCTCTGACATCTCAGCACTTTTCACTGGGATGAGAAATGCTTTCCACTGGACAATAAAGGTGAGTGGACCCTGCTGTCTCTCCCTAACCTTAATATTTCAGTGAAATAGTGAATCTCAATAAAACCAAATCAAATCAAACCAACGAATCGAAAACAAAACCACAAAAACAAACAACCCAAACCAGATGAGAAACAAACAAAAGAGAGGATGAGGATGGCTGGTGTAGGATGCCCCATTTTGCTGCAGAATATCATTGTGTGGATCAAGACTCTCCAGCCTCTCTTCTCTAGGGGGCTCCACTGGCCCCCCTTAAAACTGCTTTTCCTTTTATTGGCTGGGCCATTTCAAACCCATCCAGAGACACTGCACTGGCAGGCACCTGAGGAATCTTCAAGTAGAAGAAATGCAGAGGAGAAGCCTCAGCTTTTGGCAGAGGGGTCTTTTTTTAGTCAGATCTAAATTACAATATCAGTAATCTGAGCTCTTTTAAATAATACTCCAACCACAGGAACCACGTGTGCAGGGGAAATGGTTGCTGATTTCTCAGAAAAGTTTCTTGTTTTGGTTTTTAGTTCATTGCTGCCATAAGATTTTACTGTTGGGTGAGTGGGGGAACAAGGTTGTTCTTATTGTTACAAAATAAGAACAGAAGAAGGGGATCTGACTGCTTTTTCTTCAGCTACTCAGTGATGTCAAAAATAGTATTTAGAGTATTCCCAGAGGGAGAAAGTCCATGGTCACCTGCAAACCCTGCGAACAGAGATTGTTCCATCAAGTTTATGGCAGATGTTCCTGATGCTGGAGAAGAAAAGGATCCAGGGACCCCTCAGATCTTCCAGTGCCCTAAAGGGGCTCCAAGAGTGCTGAGGTGGGACTTGGGACAAGGCCTGGAGGGACAGGACACAGGGAATGGCTCCCACTGCCAGAGGGCAGGATGGGATATTGGGAAGGGATTGCTCCCCGTGAGGGAGCTGAGGCCCTGGCACAGGTGCCCAGAGCAGCTGGGGCTGCCCCTGGATCCCTGGAAATGTCCAAGGCCAGGTTGGACGCAGCTTGGAGCAGCCTGGGACAGTGGAAGGTGTCCTGCCCATGGCAGGGATTGGGAGGAAAATCTGAAAGGGACAGAAGAAGAGCTGAATCAACAAACTCCCTCAGAGTGCAGAGATTGCACGACTAAAATGAGACTTGCAAAACTTAAGCTGAGTTACAGCTTGCGAATATATTTTAAATAAAAAATCTCAGGTCACACAGACAAAAAAGAAAGCAAGATAGATGAAATAAAAAACAAAAGTAGTTGCAGAAAAAAATCCTAAGTGAGTACTTTGCTTCAGTTTTCAATAAAAAGTATGCTGCAGGACACAAGGGCATTGGGACGATCCATAATGGGCATGAGATTTATAAAAATGGAAATTTCAGCATCCAAGGTGAAAGCAAAACTGAAAGTGCTTTAATCCACTGAAGCCAGGGGGAACAAATAATCCAACCCAGACTCCTCAAAGAACTGGCACACAAAATCATGAGTCCACTCTCCAGGATTTTTAATACAGAAGTCAAGCAGAAAAAATGACAAGCCCAGTTCTCATGTTTTGAAAAAGAAATAAAGGATCCAGGCAACTAGAGACATCAACGGTATGCAAAGCTCTGAATAAATTTGCAAGGAAAGAATAATTAAAGACCCGAAGGTAAATGGAAAATCGGATCAAATATAACAAATAAAACACTTGGATGATCCTGACAAGGGAAGTAATAGAAGCAGAATGGAAATGTAACAGTACAAAGTGCAGAGCTGTGCACTCTGGGAGTAATAACACAAATTTCTGCTTGGAGCTTGGGCCTCATCACTTGGAAATGACAGAACAGGAGAGAAAGTTGTTTCCACTCATCTGTCGCAGGGGATGGGGAGCTGCCAGCATGGTGCAGCTCTCTGGAAAAGGCTTATCCCAGACCACGTTTTTCCCACTAGGAATGGGTGAGTGTGAGCAGTGCATCCCTGCCCAGGCATGAGCACAGCCAGGAGCTCTGCAGACCTCTCCCCCTGGAAGGACAGCGGTGGGAAGGGGCAGGGAATGGCTCTGGAAGGGGCTGAGCTCATCTGCCCAGAGAGAGGGAGAGTTGGCTGGTGCAGGAGAAGCAAGCAATGACCAAGAGAGACCTGAGTGCAACGAGAGCAGGGGGAATAAACGAGAGAGGAGGAAGAAAACTACTTAAGCTAAAGGACTGTCTTGGAACAAGAACAAATGCAGCATGCGGGCCATGAAAGCTTTGGGGAAGTTATGAGAAGATTTTTAATAGAAGAGCAGTAACGACCTGGAAAAGTCTCCTGAAGATGAGGGGAAGAAGGAAACTAGACCTTAGCTTGGAGAAGGGATGGAGACATTCCTGGTGGGCTGTGTGCTGTGGGTGCTGGAGGTCTTTTCTCATCCTCTGGTTGGGGAGGGGGATGTGAAAGAAGGGGATGGGCAGGAGGTGAAAGGTGTGGCTCAGCATTCCTGCAGCACAGCCAGACTTGCCTGGTTGCTTTTCTTGGAGATGCAGCAATGATGGTCACCACTCAAGTGCCTCTAGTATCTCTGAATCTTCAACCTTTCACATAATTCTCTTAGGAAAATCACCTGTTTTTTGGGAACTTTATTATTCCTTTGCCACGGAAGTAATGATTTGGGTGTCAGTGTTGATGTTTGTATAGACAAAATAAACCAGAAAGCGAGAAAGTGGGGAAAATTGGAGCTGCCAGTAAATTTTCATCTGGGAGAGACAAGACAGTCAGATCTTGGCAATATTACCTGGAAGGGGCAGAGCTGGGAAAGTCCACTCTAACCTGCACAAGCACCTGCTTTCACCCCAGGTATTGGTGCTTGGCTGTGGTGTTTCTAGAAGGCAGCTGATGCTGCAGCAGAGGAGATTCCCCATCCCATACTGAATAAAATGCTAGCTCTTTGCAGAATGGCTGTGCTTTGAGAATGGACATCAACCCATGAGCTTTCTCTGTGTGAACATTAACTCAGCTTTCTGCCATGTCCAGGGCTCAGAGTCTGCTCCATTGACGAAGAGCAGACTCAAATCCTCACGGTGTCCAGCTGTGTCCAGCTGTGCAAGCTGGGCAGAACATCTCTGCAGGGCCCCTGGCAGCTCCTGGTGTTGAGAGGGAGGAGTTGGGAGACACTTCAGCTCTCTCTCACCCTTCCCTTCCTTTGGCTGTCTGGTGCTCTTCCCATTCCACATACACCTCTGAGTCTGAGACATGGGCAGGGCTCGCTGCTGCTGCTGCTGGAGGCAGAGCAGAGCCTGGATTTTTAAGTGTCACTGGAATCCTTGATCAGCTCAGACCCCCATCATTGATGGGGACACCACAGCTGGACAGGCAGGATGAACCCCCTGGAGTGTTCCCATGGACTGAAGGCACATCCACATTCCATCTGCTAGCTGCTGGCCTGTGAAATCAGAAAGTGCTGTTCTCCATCATGACTGGGGCCACAATTTAAATTCACTTGGATCACAGAGTAATTTTTCCACTGTTTAAGGTTTCTTTCGCAAGTGCCACTCCATGTCTCTTGATTTGATTTCCTTGTACCTTTTTTAATCCATTTTAAGTAGGTTTCCAGATTTTTAACAGCTTTAGAGATTTCTTTTCTCCTTCATGTCTATGTTGTTGATTGTAAGACTGGCTTTTGGATGTCTCCTTTCTTTGATACCTCGCTTGCCTGGGTCGTCTTTGCACTTATCCTTTAAACATATTCGCAATGTACTTGGTTTACTTCATTGAGCATTTTTGAAAGCATTGCCTTTGCTTTTCCTCTCAACTCTGTTATCTGAATACATCTTAGGTAATTAATCAGCTCCCATTGATCTGAACATAAATTTCCAGATTTTTCAGACATTCATTGCATGTGCTGAATAGAAGTGAGAGTGACTGGATGAGAGAATTCATACCTGACAAACAGCCCATCCAGATCTGAGCTGTTCCTTCTCCTTGTGCACTTCTCATTGAGTAGCTCAGGGCGGGNAGCTGTGAGTGAGAATAGCTCAGAATATAAATTCACTCTCTTAAGGGCTCTTCTTTCCAGTTCCTGTGGATCAGCAGCCATTTCTGAATTTGATACAGCCGGGATTAGCTGGTCCTGAGAGCTGCTGCTTCACTCCTGAGCCCACCTTCTGTTCAGCACGTGGGGATCCCAAAGCACAGCGTGGCCATGGGAAGCTGGGCTGGGTGACCCGAGCTCCTCTTGCCCTGCTCGCTGTGAGCACAGTTACTCCTCCCACCCTGAAACCCAGCCCGGGGCTCTTCATCTGTGCCCTGCGAGCTGAGGACAGGCAGTAAAAGAGAGCTTTAGGTCCAAATTAAAGGACATAGGTGGAGAGGAAGGATATCATGCCATAGCTTTGCCTCCATGTGTCTGCTGCCATGGAGGCGGAGGCTGCCGAGGAAGAAAGACATGGATGTGATTCACTGTGAGATGGTAGAAGCGCAGCCACACAGCAAAGCCACAGAGCATTAACACGAGGGGCTCAATGACCACCTGTGTAATCTCAGGGGGCCCTGGTGGGGGTTTTTCATTGAGTTATATCAAGCTGCATAACATTATCCTCCTTGCCACTATATTCAGTACTCCTGGAGCTGCAGGATTTCCTCAGAACTGGATTAAAAAGCAGCCCCAGCTCTCACATGCCTGAACCAGCTGCTGCCACCTTTGCTCCAAGCACAATCACCCATCCCAATGACACTGAATTCAGAAAAGCCACTCCTCTGTCACTGGAACTTCGCAGAGCAGCTCCCAAGTAGTGAAGGCTTGTTAGGGGAACATTTCCTGCATATTTAAAGAGCTTTGAGCCCTATATGCGTGCACCTCATTGGCTTCACTGCCAAAAGTGCAATTAATGGGTTTTGTGCTGCAGTGCGGGGCAGGAATAGCACTGCCTCCCTCTTTGTGCTTTGTGTGGTCTCCTGCTGCGAAGAAGGAGGGAAGTATTGGTAAGCAGGATGAAAAAAGTATGAATTGCACATCTTAGTGAGTGGCCATGAACGATGAAGGCCATGGGTAGGGACGAACTCATTCTGCAACAACTCATCCTCATCTCCCTGGCAAATCACAGTGGAAAGTGTTTGTAATGCAAAGAGCTCAGTTTAATCCAGTCCTCCCTCTCTGTGGATATATTTATATGGTCACTCCACTTTATCCCCTCGCTTTGGTTTCAGCTGGGAGATTTTCAGAGTAAGCTGCAAACCAGCTTGAAAGAGGAGTGTTGAAACTACATCTGAATTAAAACCTAATTACCTCTGCTAGGAAAACACAGCTCTGGGTCAAAGAGAGCAGAGCAGTCTGGGATGGCCAGCACCATGTTTCAGAAGGATAATTTTCTCAATGCTTAGTTATTATTAACTATACCTCTTATTCATCCTGTCTCTTGATCCTTTTTCCCGGAGCATGGAATCTGCTCATGCAATACAACTGTCTATCAGAAATCACTGTTGCAAACTGATTTCCAGTTGTCAGGCCCAAAGATATTTTTATTTTAGTCAAATATTCTGTTCCACTAATTCAGTCAGCTCACCCACAAGTTTAACAACTGCTCCAAAGAATGTGCATGTGAATATGATTTGCCAGTGTTCCTGCTTTTTGAGATGGGCTATGCCTGGTGTGTGCATGAAAATGATTTAATATTTAAAGGGACTGAAGAGGATTTGAAGAATCTTCATAGCTGAGGAAGTTTGTGAAAAATCTCCTTTCTGGTTTAAAATGGATTAGAAATATGGATTCTGTTTATTGCTGCAGACTCAGTTTTCCCAGTGTTCAAGGCAGCCTAGGGAAAAATTTTATTTCATCATGCAGTATGGATCTAATCCTACAAGGTCTCAAATAACCAGGAAAAAGCCACTAAGAATAGCAGGATGGCTCCTGTGCATGGCAATAACATGGTTGTACAGGCATTGGGGTGCAGAGGCCGGGCTGTTCAACACATAAAATCAAACCACAGCTATGAGCTGGGGGTCAGCACCTAAAGGGGCTTGTGGGTGGCTCTTGCCTCGTGCCCATCTCCAGCCCAGCCTCACATGAAGGAGCTGTTCCTGCCCTCTGCAGAGTGCCTGCTCTGTGTGCCCAGAGAGCTCCTGTCCCTCTGGACAGGGCTGTGAGACACAGCCCCACCACTGTGACAGCTCCATGGCTGTCCCTCTGTGTCCAGCACAGGAGAAGACGTCTCTGCTGCTGCCTGTGTCCCTCTGGGGTCAGCAGCCCTGGCTGTTCTGGGGCCCTGGGAGGGCCACGGCCTTGGCTGTGCCATTAAGGGATGTGATCCTGACCCTCTGCCCTGCCCTGGAGGCACCTCTGGGGTGCTGTGTCCAGCTCTGGCTCCCCAGCACAGCAGGGACAGGAGCTCCAGGAGCTGAGGAAGGGCCTGGAGCATCTCCGTGCCCAGGGAAGGCTGAGGGAGCTGGGGCTGCTCAGCCTGGAGAGGAGCCCCAGCTGAGAGGGGCCCTCAGCCCTGGGGGTCCCTGAATGTCCCCATGTGTCCCTGTCTGTCCTGGGTGTCCCTGGGTGTCCCTGTCTGTCCCTGGGGGTCCCTGTCTGTCCCTGGGGGTCCCTGTCTGTCCCTGAATATCCCTGTCTGTCCCTGGGGGTCCCTGTCTGTCCCTGGGGGTCCCTGTCTGTCCTGTCTGTCCCCAGGCACAGGGACAGGTGTGAGCAGGGCCCAGGCTCTGCTCCAGGCCCAGCAATGGCCCCAGAGCCACGGGCAGGGGCTGAACCCAGGAGCTGCCCCTGCACAGGAGGCACAACTCCTGCCCTGGGCACTGCCCAGCCCCGAGCAGAGCCCAGAGAGGCTGGGGAGTCTCCTCCCCGGGGATATTCCAGAGCCACCTGGACACAATCCTGTGCCCTGTGCTCTGGGATGGCCCTGCCTGAGCAGGGAGGTGGCACCAGATGTTCCACTGTGCTCCCTTCCAGCCTCACCCACCCTGGGATTCTTTGCTGAGGGTGGAAGGAACTGAGCATCCCTCTCCACCACACTGGGGTCCCCTTGCCCATCCCTCAGGAAGTCCCTTTTTCTCTGGCTCATGCAGACTCCTATTCCCTGGTCTCCATGTCCTCTAATCAGCTTAGCAAAAGCCCTCCACTGCATATGGTCGGATTGCAATTTTTGAATACTTGTAGCATGGGCAAATCAAACCCAATTTCCTGCAATACAAAGCCCTGCACTGCTCCCCAATGAGGGCTATTTTCCTGCCAAATTGCATCTTTCAAACCACAGCCAATTCAGCTGTAGAGCTGCCAAGACAAAAAGGTCAGAAAGACTTAAAAAAAAAAGAAGATATTTTCCTCTTTACTGTATTCAAAAGCAGATCTCCTAATTCTGCACAAACTTTCAAAACAAGAGAGAAATCACTATGGGATAGGTGCTGATTATAGGCAATTTCAGCCCAAAGGACAACATTTTACAAGCTTATTAATAGGACCTGAAAATAGCAATTTCTAATGTGGCCAGTGCTGGAAAAAATTTCCATCTACCCTGGTTCCTATAAAGACCTACTCCAGTTAAGCCAGTGGAATTATGCAGATTTGGGACCTTCCTTAATGGAGTTATCACTGCTGCTTGTACAATATTTTATATACATCAGTTTTACTTGAAGGATTTGACCATGAGTACTTACTTAGCCACAAACTTTATGAGATAAAAATGCAATAAATGGGGAGATGGGTAAACCATCTCTCCTTTTCTACACAGGAGAAGAAGAGTGAACTGGAAGGTGATTGGAACAATAAAATATGTAGAAAGAGCAGAATAATGGAAGATTTTAAGTGCCCAGGCAGGGAGTAGAGAACATTAGGAGGAGAATGCTAGCTGGAAGCTTGATTATGGAATTGGCATAAGATTGGATTTTAACTTGGTGCGTGGAGCAGCTGAAAAGGAAGAGAGCTACATGACATGTATTAAGTGCTGAACTACGTGGAAGGTGTTTGAAGACAAGCTGTACTCCAAGGAAAATGCTCTGCCAAACATCCATGTCCACTGGGGTAGTCTTAGGATAAGGGAAGATCCTGAAGCAGGAGACCTGGAGAGGTTTCATTGTCTGCTGACAGGTGCTCAAACAGCCAGCACAGAAAGGCAGCACTGAGTTCAGGGTTAGATGAAACTGCATGTAAAGTTTTACAATCCACGTCCCCCAACATCTGCAAACACCCAAATCAAACACATCTCATGGGTGTGAAAGCAAAGCAAGGGCAATCAGGGGCCAGGGCAGGTGAGGGAAGAGCTTGTTCTCCTACAGAAAATGTGAAGCTGTAGTTGGCTTAGGTGAAGGGGAAAAAAGACTTGTGAAAACACTGAAGGCAGTGACAGAAGCAGACAAGGGGATGGAGGAATCCAGGTGCGAAGGGGTGAGACACAAGATCCGTGCTGCTGCCTGGGATTGGCTGCTGCACAGGAAGGGGTTTTCATGCAAGAATCACAAAATTCCCTCCCCACAACAGGTATTCATTTTCCAGAGGAAGGAGCCTGGTGAAGTGGGATTAAAACATTAAAATGGTTCAGCACAGTGCGTGAGCAGGTAATTAGTGCTGTTAAAGGGAGACAAGGAACCTGGATTGCTGAAGGACATTGCTGGGTCCCGGGGCCAGCAGCAAGGGGGAGGGAAGAACCTCCAATCCTGGGAAAGGTTTTGGGGCAGTTGCCTCTATATTGGCTTCTGTTTTGGTACCAACAGTGCACAGGGCTGATGGCTGCTATCCTGAGCTCATTTATAGAAGGGGAGGGTGGGAAATACCAGGAGCAGATGTGGCACCTGGGGCCATGGGATAGTGGTGGGCTTGGCAGTGCCCATTGAGTAATGGTTGAACTCAATGATTTTGGAGGTCTTTTTCAGCCTAAACCATTCTATGAATAATCCCCCCTGCGTAGGAGGGGTCTGACCTCATGGCAGAGATAACATGCTTGTGTAAAGGCTGGAAAACAGGGACTTCTCCCAGACACTGGTGGACTGAGGTCTGGAAAATTTTCATGGGGGCTGTCTCCCCCAAACTCCTGCTGTTCTGAGCTGGGGAGGTGGCAGCAGCAGGTTTCCAGTGCTGAGGGGCCTGGGGATGAGCATCCAAGCACAGAGGTCTCTGGCAGTGTGATCCTCCAGGACCTTGCTTGATTTCACGTCTTCCTTGTTCCCTTTCTTAACTCAGAAATTTTGTTTGCTCTTTGACAGCTTCTACACACCACAGCAGGCAGATGCTCCCATCGCATTTCACGTTGATGATGAGCTTTTATTGGGCAGTTACAGTGAATTTAGAGCCCATTAATGGACATAAATAGTCCGTATTGTCCCTTCCAATTCCCATTCCTTTGCCTTTTATGCACCAAATTCATTCAGCCACCGCACTGTTCCCATTGTGGAACTTGTGGAATTTCCTACCCGAGCTACCAAGACTTGACCATTTCACGTAGTTTCATGTTTATCCACAAATTTTCTTTTCACTACTCATGCACTGAGATGAATGCTCAGGCATCCAGGCTATTAATAAATACACTTGATAACAATTGTCCTCGTGTGAGCCATTAAGACACTGCAGTATTAATAGCCTTTCCTTTTGGAGAAGGACTATTTATTCTTCCCCTTTTCCTTTCTTCAGGCTGGAGCTGATCGAATTGTTCATTGTGAGTAATCTCCTTGGAGAGTACAGTTCTTATATCTCTATGAAAATCATTAATTAATTCATCCTGTGAACTTTGTGCTGATACTCTCAGCCTTTTGCTTTCACTCTTGCTCCGCATTACTCACTTGGTCTTGGTTCACCTCTGTGTTGTAGCATGGACGCTCCAACATATCTGGATGCTGAGATGACTAAGCAAGGAATGACAGGCAGACAAGAACCAAAATTTTATTTCTTCTGTGATTGAATCACCCTTTAGCAAAGACGTAAAATTTGAGAGGCCCTTGAACTTTCTTTGAATGGCCAAGTTGTCTTCTTGTCATGAGAAGCCAACTTCATGGCTCTGGTGGCAAATCCATGGATGCTCTCAGCCTTCTCCATTTCCAAACCACAACAGCCAGGTCCTCCTTGGACATGGAAGCCTCTTGGACAATTTCCTTGTATTTGCAAGCACATTTTTTGTCAAGAGTCACCATTACACAAGAGTCAAATGGTGTTGGGTGATGGTGACCTCAGGGGGCAATTTTATGCTTTTTGCCCCATTTCTTTATTTTCCATTTCCTACAGCTGGGTTGAACCAGGAGCACCTTGATACCTCTGAGCATTCAAGCCCAGAAACCACCATTCAGAAGTGAGCACCTGTTTCTGTACACTGCCTTGCTGCTCCACACCCACCCTTCCCAAACCCCCCATCGATTATGCTGTTTGCCTGCTCCTTGGGAAAGCCCATCTGCTACTTCTCACATTATCTCTGCTGATTAGTGAGCATATTTTATGGGAAGGGGCTGGATAAAATCTGTCCCCAGTACACAGATAGTCCTGAGAGCTCCAGATCTGCTGCAGTTCTTTTCTTTACCCATGTAACTCAAAGCACCAGTTGGTAGGAATTCCTTTGCAATCAAGAAACTATAATTTCCTAAACTGCCAAAAAAACCCCAAAGGTTAAGAGCATCTTCTATTCACTAGGACTGATGCTGTCTGAGCCCTCACAAGGGAAATGACTAATAAAGAGATAACCTTAATTAATGGCAATGTAAGAACTGGACTTACAGGCTCAATTTCCTGCAGCTTTTCAGCTCACATTCTTATAAATGACTATATGTCTTTGCACAGGGATGGTTTGGGATGATCAGCACCTTGAGTTAAGAAGCCTTTAGGCTCCCAGAGCTGACAATTTAGGCCACAGCTCTCAGAAAAACAATGGACATGGCAGTGTTGATTCAGCAGTAACCGAGCTCAGCACTTGTGTCCCTAGATTATATTACAAGGCAAACCAGCACCCGTGGCAAAGAAAGGAAAATCTACTAGAGATTCCAGTGGGATGTAACCTGAACATTTATTAGCCAGCATCCTCCCGTGTAGATTCACCAATCAAAATCTGTCCCAACTAATTAGAAATGTGTGTCGTCAAATTATTAACATTATCATTGTTATTATTATAATTTTTAGGAATTTGATTAAAAGACAGCATCTCCAAAACTTATAATTTAATCATAAACCAAAGGAAAATAAAACAGAGGGTACAGAAGGAGGAGGGAATACAACCAAACAGCCGGATTTTATTAGTTGATGTGCTAGATGGTGCTTTTAATGCATCCAGGAGCTGTGGGTGCCTGCCAGGGGAAAGGAAAGTTTTCAGGATGGATTTGCAGAATGATATCGAGGTGGTTTTGAGGATATTTCTGAAGACAATTACATAAAACAGAGAGGTCAAGTTAATTGTGGTGCTCAAGGTCTTCCTTTCTCTTGCCAGCTAAGGATGCTCTCGGGGGCTCACTGGGTTGGGTGTGCCCAAATTCTGCACCTCACCAAAAAATGAGATGGATCTCAGGCAAGGCTATCCAAGGCAGAGAGATGGACATGCTGTGTGGGTGTGGAAGGAAAGGCTGGGCTGCTCTTAGTGGGCAGAAAATGGCCAAAGTGGCCATCCCCATGGATACCCTGGGGGAGGAGGCAGTGTCCTGACGATGTAATGGAAGAGGAATTGTGGGGCCAGGAGAAAAATCCCAACAAGGAATTGCAAGCAGACAAGATTTGAAGGAGATGAACTTGTTCCACCCTGACAAGAGAGGGCTGTGATTCATCCAGAAAAATAAAGGAGGTGTCCTGCATCAGAAGGAGGAGGGGTTTTGGGTTGCTGAGTGGGTTTTTGTTGATCAGAAATGTTTCCATCAATATTCCTTTCTCATCATCCCCAGTCTCCAGCACAGCCATCCATAACTCATAATCCCAGGCAGCCCTGGACCTCTCTGCACAAAAGGTTCTCATTCAGGCCAGAGAGTCATGTGAAAGACTTTTGAGAATTTTGAGAGACTTAAAATCCACTTTTCTCTGGGCTTAAAAATCCCATTTTTTGTAACAAAAAGACTTTATATAGTCCTTCTAACCTTGCACTTTCAGGGGCACCAAGTGTAGCTGGATCATTTTAGAATAAGAAAAGCAAAGACAAGAGTGAACAGGAGGTGACTTACTATTTAAAGAATTTAATTTTCGTTTTGAGGAAAAGTGTAAGTCTAAATTTGCTGTTATGTAACAAACTGCATTTAAAAGCAATTGCTTTTGAAAATACACTATTGAACTTTGAAATTACTGCGATAATGCAGCTTTAGTCTGTGAATGCTCCAGTCTGGGAAGAAGCACAACAGCAGCCTTTGATGAGGACATGAATTTGTTATGACAGGCTAATTTTACAAATCCAAGGCTGCCTTACGGCAGAATTATAAAGATATAGATTAAAAAANAAAAAAAATAAAAAAAAAAAAAAAAAAGCCCAAGGAACAAGAAATGTATCATGTTGCTGCTGAGAAAATGTTCTCTCACAGTCGACTCCCACAGGTCAATTCAAGGTAGCATCCAGCCCCCTTTGATAGCTCAGGGAGCAAAATATTTTGAATATTTGGCACGTTTAGACTGATTGGTGACTTCAGCTGTTTGATCCGTGCCTGTGCGTGTGTCTGGGAGTGCTGTGATATGAACTGCCTCACGTAAACAGCCAAAGACAGATCTTAGGGAAAAAGCAATGAGGAAAAACCAAATCAATCTGCCAGCCNGCCTGGAACCTTCGTGCAGCCCGGCCGTGCCTGAGCGGAGCTGACACGGCGAGTTAACATCAGGCCGGTGTCAGCGGTCTCCTGGGAATAATCTCATTGCAGATATCCCCACTAATCCTCCACAGGAAGGGCAGCAAGGATCCTCTGGATGGGGCTGGCAGAGACGTCTGCTGGAGAGGGAGGAAATCAGGAGGTGGAGGAGAGCCTTTGGAACCGCAGCCTGGCCATCCAGGGAGGAGAGTGGATCCTGGAGAAAGGGGGAGTAGGGAGCTGGGTTGAGAGGTCTGTGCAGGAAGGGAGGAGAAGCCTGGTGGCACAGCTGGGGGGTGTCCACCCCAGCCAGTGTCATCAGCAAATAGGAACAACCTTCCAGTACCTGAAGGGAACCTACAGGAGGGCTGGAGAGGGACTTTTTGCAAGGGCAAGCAGTGGTAGGACAAGGGAGAATGGTTTAAGGTGAAAGAAGGTAGATTCACCTTGGATATTGGGAAGAAATTGCTCCCTGGGAGGGTGGGCAGGCCCTGGCACAGGGTGCCCTGAGCAGCTGGGGCTGCCCCTGGATCCCTAGAAGTGTCCAAGGCCAGGTTGGACGGGGCTTGGAGCAGCCTGGGATAGTAGAAGATGTCCCTGCCCATGGCAGGGGGTGGCACTGGATGAGCTTCAAAGTCCCTTCCATTCTAGGACACTATGAACTGTGGGAATCCCATGGAAGGGAGGAGAAATCATATGGTGGGGCTCTTCTGGGATGCTGCTTGCTCCTGTGACCGAAGACTCACTGAAACACCTCCCACAATGTTTGAGGAAAAGGCAAACAGAGCTTTGGGGCTAAGGAAATCCTCTATGGACAGATGCCAAGATGCACTCAAGCCTTTGCCACTGATTTTGTGTGGTGCTGTATCAGCCAGTGGCCAAAGGAGCCTGGTTTTTGTTCCTGACAAACCCTGTAAGGCTCCAACCCTCTGCCGAGGCAGCTCTTACAGCAGCTCACATCTCAGCACCACTGTGTAAATCTCTGCAGCCTGGCACTGATGGAAGGGTCTATGTGACAGGTGTCACCCATAAATCCCATTTAAATACATCCATTACCACACTGCATCACTCACAATCACCCATGAAATGACTCTTTGGAGTCAAGAATCAGACAGGGATGATTTAGGGCCATTTCACTGGTGCGATGGGATTAGCTGGATCTTGCAGCTGTTAGGATGTCAGGCCCAGTGCTGGCCTCAGTAGGGACGAAGGAGAACAGGCAGAGACAGCTCCAACAGCAGCTTTCCAGCAGCCTTTCCTACACAGCCTGGAGCTGCTTCAAACTCTGACTTTAAAACTGACTGCAGAGACTTCAAAACTCACTTCCCATGGGAAGAGATGTGAGAGTCCTGCAGGTGCCTTAAGTTTTAGAGTCAATGAGACCTTTCTCTGGCTTTCTGTCATCATTTCCACCTTGACAAGTGGAGTTCACATAGCTTTACGCACACACACACGTGTGCACAGAGTTCTGCCTGAGACACAGAGTGAGGTTTCTTTGCCACTCAGCAGGTGGGTTTTTTCCTAGTTTCTCCTCCAAAAGGAGCAGGCAGCTTGAAAGATCAACCTGCTCCAAATAGAAAATTGGTGTCTCATTTAATTCAGAATAACTTGAGAATACCTGCAAAATAAACAGGGCAGTTTAGGCAGGCAAATGCTTATTGGGAGTCATCAGTGCTGGCTGCTGTTTCAGCCTGTGCTAGATAGGATCCGTGCTGACAGAGGAGGCTGGGACACACCCCAGAGGAACAACTCTTTCAGGTATTGCTGAGTAAAAGTGGAAGAGGAGAGGTGCCCACATATCCTGTGTCTGAGCAGTGTCTGGCAGGAGCACGTTCAAAGGAAGAAGAGCTGAGACAGTCCCAAAGCCACACAGACACCAGTGGCTTCCTGGCCCTGATGAGAAGCTTCTGCTCTGAGCACTCTGCTTCAGTCCCAACACCAGGAGAACTTCACTCCCCTGTAGTGACTTTTCTCATTACCCACAGAAACGTTCCGTCCTTTTCGCCACAATGGCCTTGGTAACAGCTCTGGCACTGGGATCAGGAGACCAGCATTTGTATGTGGGGGAGCAATTGGATGCAGTTGGGCCTGAGTTAAGAGCGGGTCCAAACAGCAGCAAAAGGCAGCCAGAGGTGATCCGAGGCTCATGGGTACAGCTCTGCCTTCATTTTCCAGAAAGGGCACCAGAAGGAAGAGCCATCACTGCTTCTCCTTGTCCGTGGTGCTGCTGGAGAGGGATCAGCTCCCTTAGTTAGGAGCAGGAGGAGACGAGGGGGAATGGCAGGCAAGTGCAGGAGAGGACGTGGGTAAAGCAAGGAGCTGGAGCACTGTCACTTTTAATGAGCAGGGTGATTATGTACTGGCAGCTGTTTGCAGATTAGAGACTGAGGACTTGGTCAGGGATAATTATCTCTCCCTGGAATTAGGAGATTTTTCTCTCTTCTGGCAGGGAAAAAAGTGCTGGGCAGCTCCCAGCATCCAGACCCACAGCCCCAGGAGGGGAGGCCCATGGGTATCTCTTTCCCCCACCACAGTCCTGTCCTGTCCTCAAAGCAGCCCAGAAGGATTGGATTACAATCCATGGATTAAACCGTTGTCCTAGGATGTCCTTAGCTCCATAGCCCAGTGTGGAGTAACTGGCTTCCAGGCAGCTCCCTGCAGGATCCAGTGCTGGGTGTTTTCCAGCCTAGTAAAATGTTCTGAAAGCTGGGTATTGGGATGGTCTGCTGCAGAGGTCACACACCTGCAAGAGCCAGTAAAGGGTGAGGGCAAACATCAGCATTTCCAAAACTGCACCCAAAGCCTGTTTCTTCATCTCCCCTGAGATGGAAAAATAAGCCTGCTCTCTGTAGCTAAAAACTGGTATTAACAACAGTAACTGACTTTTCAAAATAAAATATTCAGCTGCAGAAAATGTTTCTCAAAAGAAATGCCATTGCCTTCAGTTCTGCCAGCAAAGCAAACTGGCACAGCAATCATGGCACACAGAGAGCATTGCAACCAGCTCTTGTTAAAATCCCAACCTGACCCCACAGGTGGTGTGGAACTGTGGAATATGATCTTCCCAGCCTAAAAGTTTGAAGTTTATCAGCTCATCTGTTGCCAAAAGAAGTGACTAGAAGGGATCTTTTAAATATGCTTTTGTAGCAGGTTATGGGTGCTCGGTGACCCATCTTCTGCTTTAATTAAAGGAAGTTAAATTGATTATCAGGGAATGCCCAGGGTGGCTGCAATTGTTTTCCAGTGCTGATGCTGCAGTGTGAAGTGCAGTGGTGGTGGGAATGTTATCTACATGTGACCTCTTTCACTCATCTCCTTCTGGTATGAAAACATAAATTATACGAGGGTTGTAATGGTGATCTCCTCACAGAGGGGAGAACAGCCTGGGCCAACTATTAAAGCCTTCATATAAAAAAAAAGTATTCATAGCAAAATGTACTGCACCAGGAAGTTTAAAACCTTCCTCAGGTTGGCTCAAAAAGGCTCATGGTAAATCCAGGCTTGCTCCAAGTGGCCTTGCTCTTGGTGCAGGGTGAGCACAGGAATTCCAGAACAAGACAATGCCTGTTGGAATATCAGTATGGATGTCCTGCACTGTACTGCTCTGGAAGGCAAAACCCTCAGTGGCTCAAACTCAGAGTCAGACAGGATGGTCAGATAGCCCAGGGTGGTGCCACCAGAGCTTCTGTGACAAGGAACAAGGGCCAGCAAAGTGATCTGCCCCTCCTCTCTCTTCTATGAGGCACCGCTTCAACGCAAAGCTCTTATATTAGGGGAAATTTTTCCATTAAAAGCACGGGAGGTGTTTGGGGTGGAGACCTGAGACAAGGAATGGATCAGGCAGAACAGAGGGGAGCAGGAGGCTTGGTGGGAGCTTGTCCTTGTGTCCTTGTCCTCCCGTGTCCAAAGAGTGCCAAGCGCTCACCAGGAGCAGCGTGCTCCGTAGGCAGCAGCAGCAGCATTCCAGGCATCTGACTACAAACTGGGTTAAAAATTATTCTGCGGTCAGAAAAATTAATGTCTCGGAAAAATAAACAGGATTTTCCGAAGTGAGTGGGATAATCATAAATTAGCCTCAAATGGCAAGTGTCTCTGTGAGCACTGCGTGACACGCTGAGCCAGCCCTCGGGGATTTCTGCCTTCCATATGCAGCAGTTCAGCTGCCTGCTGCTCCCTGCCTGCCCTGCCTGCCCTCACAGACCTGCACAGCACATGCCAGCCCTGCCAGGTGCAATTTCCCTGCATTTTAAAGGTGAGGCACCAGGCCCCAGTGCAGGCTGGGGAGTCCCCTGCACACGGCAAAGCCAAAAGGTTGAGCAGGTTTTATTCTCCCAGAATCCAGAGCTTGCCTATCGGATGGCCAAGGAGTGAGTTGAAGGTGTGAGAGGAGCAGTGGGCTGTGTGAGCGTGCCCTGAATCAGGCACATGACACCTGGTCACACAAATTTACCTTCTAGCAAAACCCCCACAGAGTAGGGCTAGAAGGGACCTCGCAAAGTGAATCCCAATATCCAAACAATATCAACTTCATATTTGTTCCTTCTGATAGGAACTTAAAAATACCTATTCCTTTTAAAGTTCAGTAATGGACCCTCCCATTCACATCCTCTCCCTCTCTCCCCAGCCCTGTTGGGTGATCCATCTCAGTGCTTCACTATCCTTGGACTCAAAAGCCATTTTTCCTTAATTCTTGTCTGCATTCCTGACCCTTCCCAGCACAACAGAAGCCCTTTGAATTCTGCCCTCTCCACCACCACAGTTGGTTATATTCCTCTTTACAACTCCTTACTTGAGGACATTTTCCCTATTTTTCATCTCCTTAGACAGGTTTAATCAGCTGCAGGTTTGTGGCTCCCCAACAAACTGTAAAAACTGTAGAAAATGGTCTAAAAATAATAGGGAAAAACCACTTGTAAAAGCCCTTTGCTTGTTTGGGATCCATTCCCACGCGGATGACGAGTTGTTGTGAGCGCTGACATGTAGGCGGAATTGGCAAAGCCTAATGAAAATGCTTTTAATTACCACACTCAAGTTATGATTTTGTAAAACAATAACATTTTGCTTGTCTGAAAGCTGAGTATTTATTATTCTCCAACTGTCAAATATTAGTCTAAGTACAAGCAACAAGCCTTGGACTTCTCTCAAAAGGCTTGGGTGATCTTTTGCTAGCAACAGGCAAGGGGATAGAGGTGCAGGGCAAATAATCTGTTTTTACACTTTTCCCGGAGTGTTTTTTTAATCTGCCCATTCCAGGGCTCCACTCTGAGGTCTCTTTTAGGTCCCTTGTCTCCTGGGCTTTTCTGGACAACAAAGGACACCTGGGGATTCACCACCACTGGGAATTTCCTCTTGCTTTTCCCAGGTACACTCCTGTTGTACATCCCTTCTACTTTTGTTTGTTTGCATCAGCACCATACCTCTCCCCCCGTGAAATCCACTGTTCCTTTAGTCCTTTTCCATTATCTCTCATTTGCTATAAAAAACGGGACTAAGGGGCACTGGAAAAGCCAAACTTTGCTTTTTGCAGTCTGCAAAAAAGATTATTTTTCCTCTTCTCCAACCTAAAAGGTCAGGATGGCACCACTTTTCTCCCCAGTCTTTGGAGCTGATTGATTGGAAGAGAAACTGCCCCAAAACTTTGACAGATGGATGAATGGAAGTGCTGAGCCTGTGCTGTCAGTGAGGGCCAGGGTCAATGTTGTAGCTTTATGGTATTGAAATCCTGGGATTTTTTTCCTTTTCTAGTGCAAATACACTCATCTGGAAGGGGCCTTTCTGCACAAGTCAGGAAATTTGGGGGTGGATATGAAGCAATCACAGCCCCAAGGCTGACAGAGCTCCAGGAGCATTTGGACAACGCTCTCTGACACAGGGTGGGATTTTTGGGGTGTCTGTGCAGGACCAGGAGCTGGAGTGGGTGATCCCTGTGTGTCCTTTTCCTCTGAGGATATTCCATGATTTTATAATGGGCCAGCCAAGAAGGCCAAGGAGTTCAATTTCAGTCCCAAACTGGAGAATTTGAGTAATTTTCTTCCTTGTAGCAAATCAGATCTGTGATGACCCAGAAACATGGCAAGAGACAGTAAGAACACTGCCACTTGGAAGAGGAGTTTTTCTCTCCCACAAATAAATGGCTCCTGCTGGAAAATAATTTGAGAAAAATTAGCACAGAACATTTTGCATAAGAGTGTCTGGTCTCAGAGAGGGAAGGGAGAATGAAGACTTTACATTTGTGAGGCTGCTGGAAGTGCTGGCAAACCCATGTGATTTGCAAATTCCTCTCATGTTCAGCCAAATAAGCTCATGGACTCTGGTTCCTGACAAGCAATGTTCTGTCAGGAAGGCATGGATGTGTTTTCTGCCTGTCACACACACACATGGACACAAAGGAGCTGCTTGTTTGCAGCAGTCAATCTGCATTTTGGTGTATGACTTGTGGGTTGTAGAGAAGAAATGGCACATAATTCTTTTCCTTCTATCCTTTCTACCAGCACAGCAAGAAACTCTGGGAGAGTACATCTGCAGCCAGTATATACTGCAAAAGTGACCTAAATTACTATTAATTGTAGTGGCAGGACTAAATAGCTGTCCTCAGTGTGTTTACAACTGGAGAGACAAACAGTTTGTTCTCAAGATAATGACAAGCCACTTATATTTGGTCTACAAAAGGACTGTTTGTTCCCTAAATACCTGCACCAGGAGCTGTGTTTGTAAAGGAAAAACAAAATGTCTCCATGAACAGTGCCCTGCCTGGAGCTGCCCTCTCTGGGATGCTGGCTCTGCTCACCCAGCTCCAGTCAAAGCAAAAAAAAAAGAAAAACAAAACACACAGATTTAATTTTCTGCCAAGGAATGGGGACTTGGGAGCAAGCCTTGATTTGGTCAGAGATGTAAATATGTGAATAGAAAGCCACTTGGCTTGTTAGAGATTTCTAACATTGCCACAAATTTCTAAAGGCCTGTTAGCCACCAAAACCATCCTGATGCCAGGGTTCAGCTGTCTCTGAGGTGTTGGCATCCCTGCCTGGGAGGTTGTTCTGAGTGCTGCCATTCACTAGCCAACAGTTTTCATCTCTGATGGCTTCTGAAAAATATCCCCAAATTAATTGTCCAAGAGATGCCCATTAGATCAAGAACCTCAGAAAGCCAGAAGAAAGAATGGCTGAGACCTCACCATCTCAGCTTAAATTTCATCTGATCTGGAAACTCAGCTGCTATCCTGTCATTCAGGTGTCAATAAAATTAAATCGCTTTTAAATGTTTTTCGACCATTCCTACAGATGTGTCTTTTAGAAAATCTTAATATTCTTTGGTTTTAAGGGTTGCCTTTGCTGAAAACTCCAGTGTGTGTGTCCATGTCCCACCCTTTCTGGATTGTCATTGAACACAAGAAAACCAGCTTACAGAAAGAAAGAAATAAATCTGTAGAGACTCAAAACTGAATTCACTGTCAGCTGTCTGTGTGTATCTCTCAGACTTGTATCAGAGACTGGGAAATTTATAGCAGCAGCTCTGATTAGACAGAATGAAATAATGCCACAGAGACAGAAGTGAGTAACTGAAAATCTTTCCCAGCGTGGTTTAGAACCTCCTGCTGCCTGTGTGAGTGCACCTGCATGGACTCCACTGCAGATGGACCCACTTTCATCTCTCCAACCCACCAGACACCACTCAGGCTCATGTTTTAATGCCTTGCCTACATGTGGGGCCACCTGGTAGGTGAACACCTACAGCAGAGTTCAGGCTGCCAGCTTCCAAATATCCTGGGAACTCTTTTTTCCCTTCTGAATGGCTTTGCTGTGCTCAGCTGGCCCATTTCTCTTTGTCAGGACCACATTCCACGCAGTCTGGGACAAGCTGGAAGCTCTTCTTCCAGGCTTGGGACTTGACATTCAGTTGGACTGCCACCTCCAGGATGAAGTGGAAGTCACAGACCATGACGGTCTCTAAGCGGGAAGATGCAGAGTGTGATGGCCTCTGCCATTCCCACAGCTCCAGGGAGCTGGGACAGGGACAAGGAGCAATAAGCAGGACTCACAAGAAGCTGGGATATGGGACATGGACCAGCACAAGCAGCAGGATGGTCTGTGGGAGAAACAGCTCCTGTTCCCTGGATCTCCCTGCTCCCAGCAAGGCTCTGCATTTCCCCTGCTCAACCCAGGAACAGGAGGAGATTCTTCACCCGGATTCACTCATGGGATGATCCATGAAGACAATATGATCAATCACCAGGCCAGGCTGCTCTGCTGAGCTCTATAAATAAACAGCTTCCTCACAGCCTCGTACGCCAGGCTGCCGGAGATTATTTCTGCCCAGAGGTCTTCAGAGCTTCCTCAGCATTAATTCTCTTTTTGAGAGTGATTCACCTTGAAGAGCGAATGTTTTCTCAAGTATCTCATTCTGATCAGAGTGTTCCCCCCGACCTTATAATCTGCAGCTCTGTTAATGCCTTAATGGCACCTGGTTATTCCGACACAGCAGGACAGTGCTGGATCCACGTGCCTTCCAGGATTATGAGTCTTCTGGGCTTCCTGGGAAACCCTTGCTGCTGTTTGTAGAACAGTGGGATTTTTTTCTTCCTTTCTACAAAATAAAGGCTTACAGACCCCTCACTACTGCCTGTAAAAAAACCCCACTCCTTCAGTCAGGTCCAACTCTTTAGAACTTTTATTTTGTTCCTTTTTTTTCTCCTTTCCAGAACTAGTTCTTTTGCAGAAAAGAGCTTTGCTTTTCTCCATTTTGCTGATCTGTCCACATTCATCCTTCATGAGGCTTTTCAGGTGCATTCCTTTGAAACCAGCAAAAATTTAGTAAAAATAACCAGCTTTTGCATTCCTAACAACACCTTCCTGGGAAAGAAAGGCTGAACTTATTCTTGCTGCTATTTCTGCTTGGATTGGAGTCCAATTGGATTGGCAGTCCAAAGCTGACTGCCGTAGCCCAGGTCACTGGAGTTTTCCAGCAGAGCTATTGCAATATTTAGGTTCCAGGCTGTAACCCTCTAATGAGCACTCAATATGTATTTAGGACCCTTCCTTTCATTTCCTGTTTTCTGCAAGAATTTCAGATACCTTGAATGTGAAAACCTTGCAAGTTCATAGCTCTTACTGAGAAGAAATGCAAAGCACTGAGTAAGACTAGCTGAGTTTATAATTTCTCTCTCTGTCTTTATCATTTGTTTTCCTGAGCCCTGTTTTCACTGTGGTCAAAAGAAAACCTTGAACCAGTTTGGTTTTTTCTAAAGAGCAGAGACTTGCTGGCCTTGCAGACCTACATTTACCTTGCACACTCAACTTTTCCAGTATTTGCCCAACCTTCCTGACACCCTGCAGTAGGAGCCAGGAGCAGTTTGTAGGGAAAAGAGGGAAGAGCTGCAGGAATCACTCCCAGGGCTGGGCTGGCAATTGTGGTGTCAGATGTTCTCCAGGTCTTCATTAGATCCCCCTAGGACAGTGCAGTTGTCTGTGTTCAACAAACCCCTGTGATACTCCCTGGGATTGTATGACATTCCTAAGTTGCAGCATTTACATGTACAGGGAAACTGGGAATATCTCTGGTGTTCAGAGTCACACACACTCAGGGAAAAGTGCAAATGCACATTATATGGAGAATTGTAACACCGGAATTTGTTTTTCTGACTGCTGCAAAAGGAGTGAAGTCATATTTGGCAAAGATATTCACTGGTTATATGCAATTACAACCACTGAAAATGTAAAGGTTTTCTGTGCATTTTCCAGGAGATGTTAAAAAAATGCTTTGGAGAGGGACTTTGGACAAA
>WAAG01024710.1:0-10383 GCA_013390105.1 Tichodroma muraria
AGAGTCTCTTCAACAACAATTACCAAGCCTCAGGACACTAGCAGCACCTCACCTGATTTAAGTAATAATGCAAGCAGGAGGTTTTGAAAGGTATTTAGATCAATTACCTATGAAAACAAGGGCTCATGTTAAATCTCTTTCTCCCACACCTTTAGGGCCTACTATCCAATTGCAGCCATATGTGATAAAAGGCTGCAGAAATATTAATTTTTCCTTTTATATGAAAAATGTGGAAGAGATTCTCTCAATAGTCTACACTTGTACCATTAAAAAACAAGGGATCCACTCAAAAGAGGGAATGAGTACCTAGCAGGAGGGAAGACCTCAATAAATTCTATCTTTCTAGACATTATAAAATCATCTCCGTTGTCAGCTTCTGCAGCCCACTTGCACAACTTATCTAGTATTTAATGAAGGCTGACACACAAACTCAGCACCGGCTGTAGTCTGACAAGCAATTCTTTCATTTCTGGTGTCAGTTCCCAAAATCAAAATCAGTTAAGCTTTTTTAGTGTTGTACTAATCTTTTCTCTTACACTATGAAACTATGCACAAACAGCACAATTCAAAAGCAGTGGCAACCTTTTCGAAGATGACATTTGGGGATATTTATTGATGCTGTAAGAGAATAGTGAGAAATGGCTTAAAGAACAATTTTGCTTTCGCACAGAAATCCAAATCCATAAACAGTTAAGTGCCAGTGGCCTAGCTGCCAAAATAAACTGCTCATCATTGTTAGTCCCATTTTCAATGTGAATGATGCTTATATGCTCAGGGGCACAAAGAGCTTTCACAATTCTTGGAGCCAAAGGAAAATACCGCTTTCTCCTACTGTTCACAAAATGTTGTCATGAAATTTTTCTGAGTAAATGTTTGGGGTTTTTAATTACCAAAAAAGTTTTATGTAGAGCAATAGAAGCTTAACAAAAAACTAAGTGTTTCTATGTGTCTTAAGTGCAATTATTTCCAAATAGAGAAAATAAAACTAACCTCCACTCCAAACCACTTATTGGCCTTTTCAGCATTACACTAGCAATTATATGACATACAAGTTCACTAATCTGCCATGGTTTGTCAGATCTTTCTTTGAAGCTGTTATAAATGCTCTAACAGGATGAAAGGTAATGTAAGATTAATAAAGTTAGAAAATAGTGTAATTTGCTAATAACAGTTTTCTTATCAAGATGAGTTTAGGGGTTGCTGAGTAAAACACTTTACATGACTGAGAATTGTATTTAATTTGTGACCAGAAAACCATTGTCTTATATTTCTAATTTGAAATAAAGACCCAGTGAAGCTTTTTTCATTTCCAGGGAAAATGTGTGCAGCTAACACAGCTCCAGGAGCTGCTGTACATCAAGGACACCAGCCAAGAGTGTTCCATCATACAGATACTCATTCTTCACACACAACCAAAAGGGCACAAAGGAAGCATAAGGGGCATAGTTTAAAACATGAAATGGTGTTCCTGGAATAATTTTATATTCAATACATTTCTCTTGCTCCCTTTCTCTCCTTATCAATCTTTCCAGCCTAAAAACTATTAGGGCATATGGCATAGAGATGCTGGGATTCTTTAAGACTGAGACAGAACTGACAGACTCTCAGCTTGAGTAAACTTTAACTCTGTGTGCATATGTTCTTCACTGCATTTCAGTTCTGCAGTAAAGAAAATCTCCACTTCAGTTTTGTGAGAGACCACTGCTTGAAAAACAGTTAATGAAAAATGTTGTATGCTTTACATCAGCGATTTTAAAAGTATCTAAGAGACATTTCTAAGTAATAGTTCCCAACTGTTATTTTAATCTCTGACGTTTTCCCTTATTCAAATCTCAACCCTTTTATGAGCATGAGTTTTGATAGTTTGCTTGGGAAATCAGAAAAATTATTACAACCCACATTATTAGAAACGAAAGATTCACTGTTTTGTATCTTCTTATTTGTACAGAAAAAAAGCAATACCAAATTGAACACTAAAGGATGCAATGCATTTCTTGCTCATTCACATTCACTGTTACTGAGTTATACCACCTCTATGTTCAATAACCTCATTTAGACATTCACTTCTACTGTGAGGAGACTGGCAATTAAAAATAATGACTAACATTTTATGTTACTTGAACAGGAAAGATAATTACACACCAAAAGCTCATTTTAGATGCCAAGAAGTATAGTTTTATTCAGATAAATCTGTTGCAGTGGATGCATTTTAGAAGATCAGAAAAAACATCCAAGTACTTAAAAAGCTCTCTTAACTAAAACAAGTGTCATTTAACCTCAAATTCTCTCCAGTCCCAAACCAGTTCTCAAAATCTTAACCAAAAATGCTGATTGCCCCCACTCAAGTGAAAACATGAAGGTTTCACATTTTGTAAGATGAAGATGGCATATTATACATTATTAATGGCTAACCCCATGAAGTCATAATTACATGCACATTCAAGTTTCAGGATATGACCAGATTCATTCATAACTTACATTATTTTTATCATATAAAGAGACGGTAGCAGTTCTCAAGTGAACTACCTATTTATTTTCGCTGCTGATTTACTGAAAAAAACACAGTGCAATTTAAAGAAAGCTCTTTGAATTGGTCTGAGATTGTGGAGACACGAGAAAACTGTCAAATCCTAAGATTTTAGGACTCTGTCTTTCTTGCTGGATTTATACAGCCAAATTCCATAAACATCCAGCAACATAAGTAGATAGCATTTGAAAATGCCACAATGACTTGTGAACTTATACCAACTTTCAAAGAAAGGAAGAAAAGCTTAAGAGTGTTCTCTTGAAAATGTAAAATAGATGCTTGCTTTTATTCTTCTCTACCTGGATGTTAACCCACATTGACTGTATTAACTGGAGATACGCCTTCCCAATTTTATAAATCATAATTATTAGGATTAAAATTAAATATAAGACCATACATAAGGACATTACATTCAGCCTTCAAATTATGATTTCACTATCATGATGAAATGCACCTGAAATGTCTCAACCTGAAAAAAAAACAAAACTAACGAGCCTTGGCCATAACTCAGTTGCAGGATAAGGTCCTAAAGGGCCTATGAGAAAGCAGGAACAATGAATGATGATACTGTGTATCTTCAAGCAAATTATAGCTCTGGTTTCTGCCACAGAACCAAACCTATTTTCAGGGCTGAGATCCCAACAAGACACCTGGAATCTCTCTAAGTTCTCAGAATGTTCTTATTCAATGCCGTGGTTGCATGCACATAAATTATTCTCCAGTTGGTACCTGCAATCCTGGAATGAATCGAGCATCTTTTTCAATTAAAAGGAGTTGTTCAACACCAGCACTGAGAATGGATCTAGTTATTCCTCCTGGCCCAGGGCCCACTTCGCAAACATGGGCATTTTTCAGCTCACCAGCCTGTTTCACTATCTTGTCTGCAAGACACAAAGAACATACTAAGCCTTTATATTCCAGGAGATCCAGCTCACCAAGATAACCTCATTGTTTACTGTTACAGAAGCACAAGCATGCTTATCTCAGAACAGACATAAACAGTGACACATCCCAGTTAAATCATCACACACCCGCCAGACTGCACAGAATTCAGATTTGTTCCATACTACAAGATATACTGAGCTATTTAAAAAAAAGCTATTTTTGGTTTTATGTCTTCAGTATTTATTGTGTTCATTACAGAATCAAATAAAAAGAGAATGTCACTCATCTGTACACCAGCAGTACTACTGTGCTGCAAGCAAGCACTCGTGTTCAACATCCTAAAGTCTCACTACTTGTCCTTAAAAAGGTATTTCACTACAGCACCTCTATTTCAAGGCAATTTAAGAAGTAAGAAAGATACAGTAAAGCTCAGTGAAGATTATATTATGTACAGAGCAAGTTTATGAGGGAGAAACTGGACTAAATGAAGAGCTGGAACACAGGCAACTGGCAGCTATAGAAAACAGGGCAGTTGAAAGGTAAGGAAGGAATATCCATATGTAAGTGAAATAATACAACATTAAAAAGTATTACAGACACTAAAGAAGACAGATTAAAGACTAGAAAATGTACCTAATGAAACAAAGGGATCCTTGGGAAGCATGGAGAGAAGATATTGACAGAAATAATGCTGCTCACTTTGTGATCTCTTATGTATGCAATAAAAAATAACCCAAAGACCTGTCTACTTGTAAAGTTTTACTAAAGGCATGCAGACATTTTTATTCTGGGGTAAGAGTCCGGTTGTTCAGGAAGTGGAACTGAGTTTCATGTTTTGAATTTTTATCGACTTGAATCTTCACACAAAATCAAATCATTAGCTACGCAAAGCTGTACTGCATGCGTTAATGCAAAATCCAGCCACCACTATGCCAGCGAAGACACACCCCCGACTGACAGAACAGTGCCAGCTTTGCCACCCACTGCTGACACAAAGCCGGAAAAAACTGAATTGTTCAGAACAATGCAACTGGTTCAAAAAGGCTACACTTCTGATAAACTGAGACAAATCACTCTCCTATCTACAGCACATAGCAAACTCTAAACCGCACAATGTGTTCCATACTTACTATGATACAGAATAATCTGAAAGAAATGCTAATTTTTAAGTCAAACTTATAAACTAAAATAGGACCCAAATGATACAAGTACCGCTTTAGTTTAGATTGTTTTGCATTTCAATCAATAACCCGTATTTTATAGAAGAATATAGTTTCTATCTAAAAAAATTTCACTTCAATTTATAAAGAAACCTATTTTTAAGGAGTAAGTAAAAGTAATTAACCTAACCTAAAATTACTTTTAAAAGAGGTCTTTATTATAAAGGTTTACCATTGAGCTGCCATTAGTCTGACAAACTCTAGTAGGCAAGCATCATCTCCTTAACTATACTCTGGATTGTGACAAAAACTGGTATAGATGTTCTATGTTAGCTAACAATAATAAAATAAAATATTTAACCTGTCAATCGCAAATCCAGTAGAAAGTTCTGTGAAAGCTGTTTCAGTGCTTTAAGATGAAAGAGTTTAATAATCTCTCCAATAGTTGGCAGGGGAGGCAGGCGGAAAGCTGCAACCTTCCCCGGAGCAGCCATAAGACAAAACTCATTCCTTCCTCCTAGAGAGACACCAAAAAAATTAATCTGTTACACACTCTGAATTATAATTAATATAAAAACGCTACTAAGCTTACAGACCAAGGCGTGCTTTACATATCATTATAGGAGGACTAAACTCCAAACATCACTACCTTGACTTCCGGATGCAATGTTTTTATGCTAGGCACGAATTCGGGGTATTTGGGCAAGTCCCATTTTGCCAAAGCCTCGGGTAAAACAAAGCCCTCTCACAATTACTCAGTGTCAACCTTTCATTACTTTAGAAAAGAATCAGTAAGCACAATGACTTCACGGCACCACGTAAGGCCAGAACGTGTTTAATTAATGTGCTCCTATAAAGGCCGGAATAGCCCCCCCCGCTGCCCGCGCGCGCTCCTGCCGGCGCCGCCCGACCGCGCAGGCGCACAAGCCACGAGCGCGGCTGGGGAAGGCCGAGCGCAGGCGCGGGGCGNATGTAATAATAGTGTTCGTGTGAGTAATTGCATTATGTAAGTGCATGTGCCTGCATATGTTTGCCGATATATTTATATCTAGGGATATATTCTTAAGGCATTTTCGTGTTTTGTTCGTCCTGAGATACGCTGGTGGCACCAAAAGCCCTTTTGGCAAAGTATTTCTGCAGTATCTTCTGTCACAGTGGATTAAGGAAGTTCTCTTCTTCACAGCACTTTTAAATAAGTATTTGATTTTAAGGTTCTTTTTCAATTTTGCCTGTAATGTTCCGTGTTACTATGACTGTAACTGAATGTTAAGAAGATATTTCCTGGAAGCTAGACTGTTACTAAATAGCCAGAGGTAATAAAGGATGTTATTAGATAGATGCAAAAGAAAAGGACATTAAAGGGTTTTCAAAACATAATTTCTCACTCAGGAGAAATAATGGGAGTAATTCTAAATAGTTTTCTAGGTTAGACATAGGTTCTACCATCAACGGCCTACTCCAGTTAAATAATAACAGCAGATGCTGTAATGCATTATTAGTGTTGGCAAGTGAAGAAGTAAGTGGAAGAAGACTGATGCACAATATTTGCATCGATATCTCTTTACAGCTGTGGGTTCAGTTGTGGTTTGAGATCAATCAAGTTTATTACAGTTGAAACGTATGTGTGTGAAATAAATAATACATATATGAAGACCTGGCAAAAGGTGGTGTCAGTAGGAGAGAGAATGTGGTAGAAGGAACTACATTTACAAAAAAGTGAAAATGGATCTAATAACTCCGTCTTAAAAAATACAGGGAACTTTGCAACTGGTGTCAGGAAGAAAAGGACCTGGTCTTGGGTTTATTTGCATAGTGTGGAATATTGGAATAAAGTCTTGTGGTCCTAGCCTTATCTGAAACACTGATGTTTTGAGTTTGTGAGCTATAAAGTATCATTTTTGATATATATATTGTTTGAATTTTAAGTCATTATAAATTAAATATAAAATGTAAGCTCCACCTGTTGGTGAAAATGTGGGATTTCAAATGATACTTGCTACTATCCTAATGATAGTAGCTCAATTCCAAAAGGGAAATTGATATAATGGTGATTTTTTTGCTTAAAATCTGAAGAAATTTGAAGGAATATGGGATGCATCTCAGGAGGAGCAAGAAAATGGCATGGGATCAGTCAGCTTTATGACAGCTGGGCCATCCAGGCTGTTTTAGCTCTCGAGCAAAAAAAGATGTTTAAGTTTTTTCTCTACATAAAAAATGTCACGTCAGAACATTGTTTTAATAATGCATTTTGTATTTGATTGTCACCAAGGCTGAACTTTTTCATCTCACAACGTCAGATCTCTTCAGTCTTTGTATATGAGTATTGTTCTGACTTAGTTAAAAGTACACACTTTCTCTTGATTAGATGTCCATGCGTAAAAGTTTCTAGGTTGTTTCATGTCAGAACTCTTACTGTAATAACAAACTGTAGTAGATGTATAATTAAATAGTTGAATGAAATCCAGTAATCTTTGCTAATACTTTTACCTGTAGAAACTTTTTGGTAGAAAAATTGCTTACTAAAATAACAATTCCAGTTTATAGCTGAAATGTTTTCAGACCATGTCGCTGACCATCATAACATTGGATCAGTCAGACTTCTGCAAGGAATTTTTTGTGTGCAATAATCCTATTTTATGCACTCTTGTTATTAGTGTTATTGCTGTTATGGTTTGTTTCCCATATTTAATTGCTGTTTTCCCAGTAAATTATTATCTCAAAACATTATCTCTGCCTTTTGTCCCTTTCTTATTGGAGGAGGGCAGGGCCAATGGAAATGGCTGATTGGAGCTTAATTTCCAGCTGGTTTTAAACCACACCCACTCGTCATTTCTAGGTGTCCCCAACTAAGTCTTGCATATTCTGCAAGAGGAAAAATGAGCCTTCCAAGCTTTCATCTGTTCATTCTTCTTATTCCAGCCCTTTCATGCCTTTGCAGGTTAGGTAAGGCCTGCAGGAAGAGAACTTCCTTCTTATGGTCCTAACAAAATTCACAAAAGAGATGTGAGAAGGAAGCTGGAAAGAATTTTTCCATTCTTGTGAAGGCCTGATACCCACCCTGGGACTCTGCAGTCTCTCTTTGTCCTTTGATGTGCTGGAGTTGTCCCTGAAAGATGTTTCTGAGTACTTACCACAACGGTACTCATGTAACAGCAAGGGATTATAAGCACCACAATCGAGGCAGTCCTTAAATATGCAGAGAGAGGATGGAATATGGAGAGCACTTGCATAATAAAGCAATACTAAAACTTTAATGACCTCTTAGACTGTGGGCTACTCCGTTTTTTTACTGGAACCTGGCCGAAGAATCTACTAGAGAAGTTCTTAATCTGTTTTCTTTCATATCTCCAGGGTGAGAGCAGTTGAAAAAAATCATAAACAAAATAATGCAGAATTTTGGAGTGCTGGATAAATGTTTTATTTGGAGAATGGCAGCAATCCACCATCTGCTTATTTCATCATTCCATTATGTATTAACCTTACATGCAGAGCCTGCTAATTTTGAGGCTAATGAAACATTCAGCACATATTCCACGGATCAGGTGGATGCCAGAGAAAGATAAATGGAGCATCTGAAGAACCTCAGGGTCAGATTCCGAGATCAGTTTTGCAGAGACACCACCTTGGGATTATTGGAGTTTTTCTTTTGACTACAGCTTCAGTTCAGGTTCACCTGCCAGCATTGCAAGGGTTGAAACCAAAGTTGTGTCTGTAATGATGAAAGAGCATGTTCACCAGTGGGAAGTTAATTTTACAGACTTGCTGAGCTCATTCGTAGATACTAATTATTTTCTGGTTCTGTGTTCAGGTTTTTACAATTTAAAAATAATGAAAAGGAAGTACAGTCTTACTGAGTTAAATATTTTGTTGCTTGGGAGTATTGTTACTAGTTTTACATTATGGCATCGTGTTGTGAAAAACAGGATCCACACCATGCTCTTTAAATGCCACATTCCACTCAATTCTGAGACAGAAAAATATATTTGACAGTTATTTTACATCAAATTAAGGTAAATAAGATGACAAGATGTAAATGCCCAGATAACATTGTAAAATGATAAGGATATGTAACACACAAAAGGGGTTAGAGATAGAAAATCTTGTATTTTCCACCCTGCTGGAAGTATTTTCATACCACAAGGCCTCTATTCTTCAGCTTGCTCTCAAAGACACTGTTTTCTATTGTTAGTTAAAATAAAATGTTTATTTTTTTCTCTTACACTACCTCATAGGGATCCTAAATAGATGGTAGGAGCCCATTGCACCAGGCACTGTGCAAACAAACACAGTGACTGCCCTCTTTCAGGAAGACTTTTGTGACCAAATAAAATACTGAAGAAAATAAATTAGCAAATGGGAAGAAGTTTAGGGAATATAACAGCAGAGAGATGTACATTTGTGTAGTCACAGTAATTTTAGAAGCCATGAGCTGCAAAAAAAAATACAAAACTGTTATGAAACCTCTTCAGTATGAACTCTGTACAGGCTCTGTAATATGGTTTCTTGTACTTTGATAGTGGAAGCAGGAATACATTTTAGAGTCCCTGTTTTGAGCTAAATGTTTCGCTCACTTCAATATTTACACTCATTGTGAAATAACCCAGAATATTACTTCAGCTATTTCAGAAATTTCTGTCCAGAATGTGCTGAGTTCTTTCCTAACATAACTCAGGAAATACAGAGATCCATGGCTTTCTGTATTGTCATAGCAGATGGCCAAAAATCATTATATTTATTTTAAAGTATTCAAATTTCTTTTAATGCTCAATTCTTCTGATGTGCCTTTTTATTTGTGAGCCACTTAACTCAGGTTACATTGTAAAGCTCTAGCTGTAGCCATCCACACTAGAAAGTTTATTTTTTCTTGACAATTTTGAATTTCACTTGATCATGGCATTTTAGGTGCTAGGGCATTTATAAGAAATACTAGTTAATGCAAATTTTGGGTTAAAATTTGAGGAATGCCAGGAATGATGAGAATCAAGACTACTCTCATTTTTATTATCTGCTGGCTTCTGTAGAAATGGGCATTTTCACACTTGCAAGTCGGACTTGAAAACAAACCCACAGACTCGGTACTGCCAGCAGCTGCACTTTTCATCCATTTATCATTGGGAATTTTGAAGCATTGTGAAACGTTGGTATTTTAGTGAGCTTGGTCTTATTCACCCAACACCCAAGTGTCTGTGTTGGAGAATGTTCCCTTGAGGATAATAGTTGCTTGAATCCTAATTAGGCACTCTGATGTTCCAGTTTTAAGCATTAAGTATCTCTAAGTTAAAAATATGAAAAGCTTTCTGACTTGCAACAGCTCCCAAAAAGATTTCATTAGAAATACAACATACCGCATCAATTGGAACCCAGACTTTTGTACTCTGATCATAGAAAATGAATACAAAATTACCTAAACCTTTGAGAAGCACATAGGTAACTGCTCATCGCCACACCACATTGCCATCTGTGCCTCCTTTGCAATAGTTAATTTATGGTCTTGCAAGACCCACCCATGGACTGGGAGTGGCACGGAGCCTTGTATGTTCCCCACAAGGGAAGGTCACAAAACAGGCTATGTCCCTGGGTTTTCCTTTCCTGCTGCCACATGTGTTTTGCAGGACAGTTTAAAAACATATGTTTACCTCATCTAGACCACTGGACTGTTAGAATTAGATGAGGTCCTTGAGCTCCTCATCTTCTTTGCTTGTGTCAGGCAAGTCAGTTGCTTTGCTGCCTGATCCCTCAGAAATAAGTACTACCCTTTATAAGTGCCTCATAGCTGTGCTGGATTGCTTATGCTCCCAGAAAATGTGACAT
>WAAG01024721.1:2602-13085 GCA_013390105.1 Tichodroma muraria
GGCCAATGTAAACCTGTCAGAATTATCCCTCGATAAGTTTCACCCCAGGGTGTGGTGCTGCACAGCTGAGGAGCTGAGCTAATAAATGTTGAAAAAAAGGAAAACGCTGCTTTATGGCATCATGTAAATTGGCACAAAAATTGCTTGCACCTACGCCCCAAGCTTGACAAATAACAGCCAAAATGTGGAAGCCATACAAAGTCCCACTGGTATGAAAGTAGGAAGAAAGCAACAAACAGTTCTGTCAGGGAGTTCTATATTACATGTTTCCAGTGCTCATATAAATTTCTACATTTCACCTGCTCAGGCTCAGAAAAGGTAAATTAACAAAAAAGTGTGAACATGATTATTTTCTACTTGCATATTAAAGAAGCACCTTCTGCCATTTCCATGTTCCAGTGGCATCACAAGACTATGAGTCCAAAAGACTCCTCTGTTGCATTCAACTTACCTTTGGATCAACCAGAGAGTTACTCTAGACTGACAGTAATGTAACCGAAACCAGATTTTAGCATTATGAAATCAAATGTAGATTTTGTTGTGACTGTATTAAGTCTTGCCAATATATTTATATGAGCAAAGCTCTCTTTCAGACTTCCAATTTATACTGGCAAAAGCACTCCATATTGGCACAAGACGCTTCAGTTAGGTAGACTGCATTTCTCTGGAGAAAACGAGCGAGCTTTCTAGCACAGTTATGTTATTTGAGAGTGTGGCATGTTCAATACGCTCCTTTCCCGTACACGTGAAAGCAGAACGGGGCACCAGCGCTCCGGGCACATTCATTTATGAACTCCAGGGCAGAAACCTCACTAGAATATTCCTATTAATATCAAGAATTTCTGTTTTGCAAATCAGAACTTAAAAAATTGAATCAAAATTTTAAGAGTTTTAAAATCGCGGTCTTGGGAGTGTTTTCATGCATGTCTGGTTTTCAAGGTTCATGTTTTCACAGCTTCTTTCTCCATTTATAGTGCCTATATCCTTTTAAGGCAACAAGAACCTGAGATTTGTCTTCAGTAACATATTTGCAAGAACACTAGTGCCTGAGACAAATACCAAAACACAACAAAATTATGAGGTGTAACCAACTTGCCACATAAACAGAATAAACTGATGAAGGCTCTTTCATTCCCCATGGAGCCAAACCCTTCCACAGCACTTTAATCTTCTGCAGAAGACCTCCCACGCTCAGGTGAGTTCACTACACAGGAGGAGAGTGTTTGAAATACTGTCTGGCACATAAAGCAGCTCTGCTAGCAACTTTCAAACCCATGTAAAACCAGTCACACCAACATATTAAATAAAAGGCAGACACCACCAGTCCACATATTAATAGAAAGTAGCTTCACAATTTGCTGGGAATACTGTCAATACAATTTTGGTAAGCCCTGAGCATGTCTGTGAAATTCTTTGGGGAGGACTGGTCAAGAAACATCCCTCCAGGCTCCAGCAGGCTCTGAGCTAAACAAGATGGGCCAAGGATCTTATCTGGAAGGTGCCTGCAGATGCAGCAGCTGAGTGGACATCCAAATGACTCAGAAATAGCAAACCTGCTGCAAAGAACACGCAGAAGAAACACACAGGCACCACAAACATAGCCAAGCCTGGGTTTGTTTCGGCAGCCTGTTGGCTAGGTGCAGGCTCAGATTCCTGAAGAAGGCAATTGCTGTCCCTGGGACAGAGCACTTGTTTGGTTTTTAAACAAATTAGATGGCATACAGTAAATATATGGCTTCTGCTAGCAAAATTATCTCACAAGACCCTAAATACTGACTGTCCTTTGGGCCAAGAAGAACATGATCTGTCTATTTATTACTTGTTTACCTTGTTCTGGTAACTAGAAACATTGGGTCAAGATCCAGTGTTGCCAGACAGTATTCGTACTTGCTTTTCTCTTGTGGACTGATATCCCTTACCCAGCTCCACACTAAATCTTACCTATGATGCACAATATTACTGATGTAGCTCAGCCAGGGGTCTTTTTTTCTACCAAAGAACAGGAGAATGCAGCCCCAAAACATACTTCTGACTGGACAGAAAACAACTTTTCAAAATCTACATATTTTGAAAATTGATCATTTGCTAAAGACTCAACTGTTCAACTAAAAAGTATGAATGGAAATATATTTTTTGTTTGGCTTGGTTTGAGTATGACTAGTTTTGCATGATAAATGGGCCACTAGGTTGTGTGCCCAAATAGTAATTTCTGTGGCACTTCCTACCTCTACTGTGCAAAGAGCTCTTGACAAGAACTTTTCAGAATAAACTATGCCAAGATGTATACTGAAAGTAGAAAAATAAAAAATATAAATTCTATGTCAATTCAGTGGCACTGCCACTAAAATACATGAATATGAAACCACCTGCAAATTAGAGGACAGTTTCTTGTTTTTATCAGACCACAGTAACAGGCATGAAGGTCTAAAATACAGAGGACAGATCCTTGAGCCTTGGAGGAAGGGTAGGAGAGGGAAGAAATGTACAAAAGAGTCAAATTCAGCATTTAATTTTAACGCTCAATAATGAAGAAAACAATTATAAGATAGCTTCACTCAATTATGCCATCTTCTGATATGGTGAGGAGGATAATGCCACACTACTGAGAAAGAAATGAAGGGGGGATGTGAAAAGTTTCTAACATTTGATATTTTTATTTCCACACCAAAATCCCTGCTTCTGTCAAAATCACCTAGGTATATAATAATTACATAGTAATATAATCATAAGGATTATATAATAATACAATCAATTAGAAATCAGATATAATTCTTTGCAATTACCAGTGAAGCATCTGTGGATTAACTCACCTACTAAAAAACCCAACAGTAATTGTACAATACCTGAAAACTATTTTTCAATATCAAGTGCAGGACCCTTAGCTCTGCATATACAGCTGTAGCATTGTCTCTGGACATTATATATGTACACATGTTGAATATAAAAATGACTCTGCAGCGTACTTCTTTCAGCTAAAGTCCATTTTAAAGTGCAAAGCCATTTTAAATGAGAAAAAGTATCAAAACTGTTTCAAGTAAATTAAAGTCTTCTGGTTTTTTCTGAGCAGAATCAGTGTGAGAGAACAGAACCCAATCAGCAAGCACTTAGAGCAAGGGTCTATCCTAAAGAACAAAACAAAGCTCACACTTAACATTTATTTTCTTTGGAAAACTTAAATATGGCCACATATTTGCATTTCCATATTTATTTCACATTTAAGTCACAATGTAATCCATTTATTTCATTAAGACCAGCAAAAAAAAAAAAAAAAGAGAAGAAATTGCAACAGAATATGTTTTTAAGGGTGTGGGATCACATTTACACTGTGAAATGTAATAAATTCCTTTTGGAGATGTCACATGTCAGCAGTGAAAGACTTGTAAAACACCATAAGCATTAGAATTTAAGCATATATTAGTTTAACAAAATTTGCAAGGTATTTCCATATTGCCTATAATCTTCTACAGTTATTAGCATACTATTAATTCACTCAGGAGAGTCCTTTCAGTTAGTAGGGCTAGGTCTTAGGAGCCATGATTGCTATGGGCTACATCTCTCTGCTTCATTGGCTTTACTGCTTTGGCCCAGAAAAAGAGTTATAACCCTTTTCTAGTTCTTACTCCAGGCATGTTTTCTCCTTTGCCTCCTTTAGGTAGAATGCAAAACTGGCAGGGAAGGGGACTCTTACTCCTCTAACAACAGAAATTCCCAGAAACAATAGAATCATCTACTGGCCAAGTCTGAGGACTTGATTCAGACCCATTACAGTATGAAGCGTTTTTTGCTGTGGGGTTGGGGGGGGATTTTAAAAAAATTAATTGAATTTCATAAATCATTAAATGTCCTTTAATATCTTTACTATTCAATATAATTAATACAATTCAAAAGCAACCCAAGAAAACATTTTCCTCAGGTATAAGTAACAAGTTATGACAGTGTATTTGTTGTCATTCGAATTGTAACACACTGCTTTTCCATTTACGTTTGTTCAGAGCTCCTACTCTCTCACAAGTTTCTATGTAGCTGTCTGTTTTGTCCTTTTTCTAAAAAATATTAGTGTTTTCCTCTCTGTCCAGCTCTGTACTCCCCTCTATTCAGGGAAAGACAATGTTAGCTTTTTCTTTGTTTTCTGACAGGAAAAAAAAAAAGGATAAATCATATGCCTGGACTGTATCTCTTTAAAAAAAACAAACCAAAAAACAACAACAACAAAAAACACACACACAAAATCCTCCAGACCTTGAGTACTACTTTTGCATGATGTGATATTTTATTCTTTGTTTTGTTCCTGGCATCAAGCTTTATTTGTTGGCACAAAGAAATCTTGTACCTCCAAGCTTGTAACTCAGAGGCAGGGAATGACAATTTACAAGCTTTAAAAAAACTTGATCATGGTTTGTTGCCATAACTGTGCAGAAGAGTATGTCCAAAGCCACAGATCACTGAGATACCTTTGTTTAGTAACTCTTTACATATAATAACCCCCAAAAAATGATATTGCTCATGAAAGATGGTAAGACAAATTGCAATATTGCAAATAAGCAGAATTAAATGAGTGATTCTGTTCTACAATAATAACAACTGAATTTTCCGTCTAAGGTAATTAAATAAATGAGCCTTAACAGCTCAAATACCACAACTGTTTTTGTGTACTGGAAGTCAAAGGGAAAGAAAAGTGCAGCTTAGCTACTAAACACCATCAATACCAACTTGTTCATTTTGACACTACATTGCTGGCATTTTGTATTCAACTGGACAACTGACTCCATAAAAAATTTTAAATATACCTTTCATCCCTTCCCACCATGCAAATTATCCATTTCCCCAATTATCAGATTTTTTTCCTTCTCTTTACTTCTTGGCCTCACTTGCAGAACACTTTCAGATATATTAAATATACATCTGCATACATTCTACAGGGGCAAAGTAACATGCTGTTGATTAGTCTACATTTAACCAGTGCCCTAAGATTTCATGGCCTAAATAAACAGGAATAGAGCAGTCAGGACAGTAATTTGAACAGAAATACAAGCACAGCATGCTCCGCATACTGCACACACACACTGATGTTTCATCTACTTAACCCACAGGCCATTCTGAAGGCAATAACGCGCTACCTCAAGAGGCTAGGGTTTCATTACATTTTTAAGAACTAGCAGGTGCGCTCCTATGGCTTGCCAGAACGCGTTGTGATGAACTGCAAGACTAATCCGTGCGCTCGCCGCTCACCCCGGGTCGCACCGCACCTGGCCAGTGAAATGGCAACAGCGCGGTTTATGGCCGGCCATCCTTGTCCCACTGTCGCAGACCTCAAAGCTCTGAAGCAGGTGGCTAATCTGCACAGCGCTAGCAGAAAAAAAAAATAATNATCTTGAAAGCCCTAGCAGAAAAAAAAAATAATAATAAAAAAAAAAAAAGACCTTGAACGTATATAGGTTACCCGAAAGTGCAAAAGTAAGCTCCTACACCTTATACCCTTATGGCAATTCAGCAGAGAGCAGCAAGAGCATCAGGATAGTTGTGCTTAGACATGGGTTAAGGTCGGACAAGCCCTCCAGTGTCTGCGGGACCTTTTACACGCGGCTCCCTGCAGGTCCTTCACTCTCTGAAGCGGCTCGAAGGAGCCACCAGAGCCACCCGCCTCCGCTCGGCTCTCCTGCAGCCAGGCCTTGCCCTTGACGGGCTGCTCCTGCTGAGCTGCCGCCCGACACCTCCCCGCACGCGTGTCAGGAAAATCCACAAACGCCAGAGCTTTATGTCCAAAAAGGAGACAGAGGAGTCCTGAAACTTTATTCGAATAAAGGGGAGAGAGTCCTTTGGGACGCACGCCCGCGGGGTTTTCTCTCTCTCACGTGTGACACCAAGGGGGCGGACCGGTCCCTGTCACAGGGCGCTGCTAAATACGCTGTCTGCAGCCAGTCCGCGCTGCCTGTAAACAAGCACTGCTAACCGAGCGCAGCGTCCCGAGCGAGGCCTTTCCCAGCCCGGTGCCAGGCGAGCTGCGGGAGCCCCAGCAGAGGCGCGGGGGGCGGAGACAGGGCGACTGCAGGCCCGGAACCGGCAGGGCTGGCCCGGAGGAGGAGGAGGAGGGCGCTGGGCATGGCGGCGCCCGCGGCGCTGCAGCGGAGCGTGGTGTCCCCCGCGGGCAGGCACACCGCCTCCCTCATCTTCCTGCACGGCTCAGGTGCCTGCTTTCCCTCCCTTCTCTCCCCGCTGCCCGTGGGGACGCTGCGCTCCGGGGAGCGGGTGAGGCGGGCAGGGTCGGCCCCTCCGGAGCTGCGGGAGGGGGGCGGCGGGACGAGGGGCTGGGGAAGGGCTCTGAGGTGACCCTGTCCCCGCGGCTCTGCCCAGCTCGGGCCCGGGAGGTGGAGGCGGTGGGCGGCAGAGCCGTGTCGGGTGCCCGGAGAGGGCCCCACAGGGACGGCGCCTGCTCTCCCCAGACCGGCTTCCGTGAGAACACGCGCGTTCCAGGAGATCACAGAGCACGCTCGGGGGGAAGGGGCACATCAGGATCATCACAGGCCACCCCCTGGCCCTGCACAGGACACCCCGAGAGTCGCACCGTGTACCTGAGAGCACTGTCCAAAAACTTCTTGGACTCTGTCAGGCTGCCTGGTGCTGTAACCACTTCCCTGGAAGCCTGTTCCAGTGCCCAGCCTCCCTCTGGGTGAAAAACCTTTTCCTAATACCCGACCTTACACTTCATACCGAGTCCTGTTGCTCCCTAAATTGCCCCATTCAGAGGATGACTTTCACAGTTGAAGTGGCTCTTGCTGTTTTAGAATCGGCATGAGAGTACTGTTGGCACCCTTTAGAAGCCAGTGTTCATTTACCGACTTCTGATTGCTCAGAAAGGCGCTGTCCGTGTCCAGACTGGCTTCGTGGCCACCCTCTGCGCAGGGAAGTTACCTACATCAGTGACTAGTCTGAGGGCAGGAGGAGAGCATGTGTTTGTTGGGTTTCATTCCTTAAAAGTTGTGTCTAATCGGCTAAATAACAACAATAAGGTCCACATGACATTTAAAAAAAACCCCAAAAACCAAACAAACCAGTGATCTTAGGTCTTTACTAGATCAAGGCCTTGAGAACCAGTACTACTGAGCTGCCCGTGTGCATATGGCAACATGCTCAACACTTTCCCTCTTTTGCTTACTTTTGCTTTTAACTGGTGCTTCTCTTTAGTTTAACAAAGATGTGTGTCCTTACTAAATTAGTTTTATTTTTATAATCTAGTTTAACTTTGCTTTTTAAAAAAATCTGTGAGTAATAGAATGAAAGTGAAAGAGTTTATGTGTTCAGCTCGCTTGTTAATGCTAATGCTTTAATGCTTGAGGAAATAATTTTCTCTAATGTTGGAGGAGTAAGGGAAGATTATGGTTAGAGGTTGATTCCACATGTGGTTAAAGTACTCTGCAATTTTTCTTTTTTTTTTTTTTTATATGATTTTGTTCATAATGTTTGTTATGGGGTGGTTTTATTTGGTTTCTAGCAGTTCCACAGAATAGAATTTAAAACAGAAGTCACTACAGTGCTGTTGCTGTGGGCTGGCCCGTAAACCTGAGTTGTAAACCTTTGTACAGCACTTGTGGTGGAAAGTGGCAGTCAAATAACATGAATCCATTTTGTTCATAATGCTTGCTCTAGACAAACTATAATGAGTGCAGAATGTAAATGCAAAATGGTATGGAAAAAATATTAGAACAGTCCTGGTACTGTACATCAGATTTAGGTAGAGGTTACATTTGGTAGCTTGGCAGGGAAGGCAAATGGACTTTGCAAGTATGTAATAGCTTTTTAGGCTGAAGATTACAACTTTGCATGTTGTAACAAGCGCAGAATCATAAGTTGGAAAAGATCTTTCAGGACATCAAGTCCAACCATTAACCAAATGCTGCCAAGTCTACCACTAAAGCATGTCCTTAAGTGCCACATCTACACATCTTTTAAATACCTCCAGGGATGGTGACTCAGTGACTTTCCCGGGCAGCCTGTTCCAGTGCTTGAAAGCCCTTTTGGTGAATAATTTTTTCCTAGTGTCCAGTCTACATGTTACATGTTAAATTTAAACTTTGCACAGAAAGAAAACTTGGAAATACGAACTATAATTGAAAGGAAAGAAAGTAATATTTTACTTGAGGAGGGAGAAGAAGATAATATAGCTACCATCACTCTTTTTCAGTTTATAAACTAACTCAAAGCAGAATCACCCATCATTTGCTTCTTTTTGTAGTGTTCAGAACATAAAATGCTAACATTTCAGAAGAACCTGAAAGACTAGCATTTCAGGAGGTTTGTTGGCTTTTTTTTTGATATCACAGTCTCTTCTTTTCCTCCCTCTCCTCCAAGTTCTGTTCCTATCAAATCAAAATACATTATCTGAGCATACAAGTGCTCACATGTTTGAGTAGCATTTGGACCATGACGGTTCGTGACACAGCGAAGGTCATAGTTAAATTTTCTCTTGCTGAGTTTTCTGTGACCTTTTCGTGGACAAATTGTCTTCTTGTCTCATGGACAAATAACAGTAAATGTTTCTGCAGATCTTTACAAAGTTTAAGGGGTGGGAATAAATAATAGGATAATGATTTATCCTGTGTCGTTAAGGAATTTGTAAAGACCTAAGTCCCAATTCTGTAATTATTCAGATAGTTGGTTGACTTACTTGAGGGTTCATTCTGTGCAAGTATTTGCAAAGCCTAGACCTTGGCTTCCTAACTGAAAAAAAAAAAAAAAAGGGAAAAAAAAGTTAGTTCGAGCCTCCCTAAGGTGACAACAGCCTTGAGGAAACCTCAGCTTCAAGCCAGAGTGAAGTCCTATGGCATGAGTGGCAGTCGTGAAATCCCAGTTTGCTGAGCCCCCACTCGTTTTTTTAAGTTGAACATCCTTCCTACTCTAAACTATATTCCTGATGGACCGGTTTCCTTGAGCTCGAGGTATTGTATAATGGTGAGGACTTGTGTGTCCCTGCTCTTCAGCGAGGTGGCAGTGAGGTTATGGCTGAAGATACCAGTGGTACAGAGACAGGCTGGAGACAATCTCTGGTGTATATATGTATATTTGTTTAAAAGGAGCAAATGCTATCTACAGAAGAATTCATCCTGTTTGTAGCACTTCAGTCTGCAGGGGTTTTGGCTAAAGGCTGCGTTGGTAAGACTAGGAAAAAAAACAGATTGGGAGCGGATCTCAACTAATTTTCAAACACAACTGTGTGGTTAAGGTTTCTTTAAGAGTCTGCTAGGTATTTTAGCTGAACCTATCTCTTTACAAATTGCCTTTTTCTCTTACAGCCTATGTGCAATGTTAGCATAATTAAATGTGAGGATCTTTTTTACTGGCTTCTGAAGTGGGTTAGCATAAAATTCTCTAGTAAAAACAATTAACTTTTCTAAGGGGAGCAACAGTTATTTTACCTCACTTTTTAAGATGTTCATCAAGATTTTTGTTTATCACTTAAGAGCAAATATGGTAAACTGTTAGTAAGAGATAAGGCCTTGTGTCTGCTTGGGAGATACTTAAGTTATGGAATGTAGTAAACTATTGATTAAACTTATGTTGTGGGATCTTTTAAGTAGTGTTTTTCTAGGAAGTTTTGAGTCCATTGGAAAGGGGACTGAAGTTGTTCTAGAAAGTTCTTTTTTAGCATTTTAGTGTATTAACTTCATAATTTGAAATTAAGTCAATCTGAAGTATATTTGACATTGTATAAATTTCTTGCTAAATGCACAGAATAATTCTTTTACTCTTTTGTGTGATACAGGTGATACTGGCCAAGGAGCAAGAGCATGGATAAAACAAATTCTGAATCAAGACATGGCATTCCAACATATAAAAGTAATTTACCCAACAGCTCCTTCCAGGTACCAGATTGTCTTAACAATTCTTTCTTCTTTCTCATGAGTATGCTTTTTGAAAAAACTGAAGCTCAAACATCCATTGTTGTCCTTTTTACGTTGTTGTCCTTTTTGTTGAGATTTTAAGTGGCTAAGACTCTAAATGGTTCCCAGAAGTTACAGCCTCTAGAAGTCACAGTTGAAATTTGGGTATTGTCCTCATAGTAGCTTTCCATTTCCTTCATGTATTTCTGAAGATGAATCCTGCAGAAGATGATCCTGCAATGTTTGTTGTAGTGGCATTAGAGAATCATGATCCAGATCACAATCCTACCCATAATAACTCCCATATATTAACTGTTAAAATACTGTGTTGTATTTAATGCCAGGTTTCAGTACTGAAGGGGGTCAGTCTTTTTGGCAAGTAGGATGTCACAGATCCTCATCTCCTGGAGAAAGGACCGGGAATTCAAAAATGCACGTTACTTCTTGTTTGAATCCTGGCCCAACTATTTCAAAGAGAATTGAGCTCGACATTTGCTGTAGGCTGAGGTCCTGTTATTAAATGACCCTATGTGTTCAGTGGTAGATGGAAATATAGATAAAAAATTTTTCCTGTAGGAATTTGGAAGTTTATGCAGTCAAACCTAGAG
>WAAG01024734.1:0-34409 GCA_013390105.1 Tichodroma muraria
TGTTATCAGCTAAATATTGTGCTGAGCCCCTGCATGCACACCCAAGCCCGTGGCATTTGCCTTTCCATGTTAGAGACCTGCTGGTCAGGTAGTTCTGCCCAAAATACACCCCCAGCCTGTCTGCACTGAGAGCAGAGGCCGTGGGGACTCATGGGCTGCTTTGGAGGACAGTATGGATTCAGGTGATACCGTGAGTAGCTTTTTATTTAGAGCTGCTCCCAGCACAGCAGACAGCACGTAATAAGAGCAGTTAAGGGAGGAGGGGACAACCTTGTTGAAAATTTTGTCAGAAAGGTGAGGAAGTACACGTCTGATGGGCTCTGGAAAGAGGAGATGAGGCTCTTGGAGAGGGAAGCAGGATGTATTTGCATCTTCTCTTCATTATGCATGGAAGAGAAAATACTGCATTAATGGGAAGGTATTGAACGGCTGTTAACTGAAGCTTTTTAAACTGAGTTAGGAGGAGAATTGGCCAAAGAGATTTTTGGGAATGGGGAAAGCTGAAATTGAATCCACTCTGGAAAGTAGAAGACAGAAGAGACTGGGGAATTAAGCAAACACACTTGCAGTACTTGTAAATAAGGTAAATGAAAAAGGATTAGCCTATGGCTGAATGGAGTGAATGCTCTGAAAATCCACAGGGAGAGGTCACAAATTTGCTCTGAATTTTTGCTGGTGATTCCTATCTCTCTCTTGTCCATTATCTTGTGAAGAAAAGCTGCCTCTCTTCTGGAAGCAACTCTCCTGGGTCCACATCCCAGTGACTGTGTTTGCTGTGTTTGGCTGGTTTGCAGCTACTGCATTGGGCAGGTCAGTATTTGGTTGGCTGCCTTTGCAAGCCTTTTGTTTAGGACTTGTTTAGGGCTTTGTTTAGGACTCCAGCTCCAAAGGTGGTTTCCAACAGAAAGACCTATAGATGCCTTACAGGATGAGGTTAGTGGAAAGCATGTCAATGAGCCTGAGGACCTCTGGAGCAAGAGGGCAGTGAAAATATAAGAAAAAAATGTTTTTATTGGGTCTTGCTGGGTGAAGAAATAGCAGAGGAAGAAAGAACTTAAGAGCAAGAAAATTCTCTGTGTGAGCTGGGAGCTGGAGAAGGAAGAGCCTGGGTAGGACTGAATTATGGACAGTGAAGATGTCTTTATAACTCGTGAGTTGCAGCTTTTTGTATTTGCTATGACTTAGCAAAGCATGGGCTTGTATTCTGTCTATTCCTGTGTTTTATGTTAAACATGTAATTAAGAGGTCTGAGTAAGAACCTGTGGGCTCTGCAGAAGGAAGCAAGCTGGTGCAAATCAACTCCTCAGAGGGAGAAACTCCAGCAGAAAGATTGGAAGCAAAGCAGGGCAGCACAGACTGAGAACTGCAGCACACATCCACCTCCTCTTCCAGCCAGGGGTGCCACAAAACACTGAAAGCTTTCTGAGATCTGAGCTTAACTTTAACCTGTCCTGAGTTAAATAACCATGATAGGAAAATGAGTTTCTATTCCACAAAGTGCTGGAATCCAGGGATGGGGATAAAATAGACAGTGCTCAGAAGATGAGGGTGGTGGGTCAGGGAGCTTATGGTACCCAGCAGAGCTGAGGGCCTGATTCCTGATCTCTTGCGCCCTGGATCTCATCAGGGTGCTGAAGTGACTCTCCTGGATGTGGACCAGGCTGCTTTGGAACCTCCTGAAGTTTGGGATGTGAGGGATGGTGAGAAACACAGCCCAGAGCTCGCTGGTCATGGTTCTGTGCCCCCCAGGCAGAGGAGGGTAGATACAGAGAGAGGGTATTCACCAGAGCTGGATACGGGCTGGCGTGAGTGACTTGTCGTGGGTGCTGGTGAAAAACTGCCTAACAGGATAGTTTATCCCGAGGTGTATTTAACAAAATCTGGCTGTGAATGTTGCACTGACCCCCTCTGTCCTCTGGAAGTGGGGTTAAAGGGAGCAGGGGTGTGGGAGCGTGCGATAGTGGATGGGCTCTGGGATCTCCAGGGATGCAGCGAGGGTGACAGGAGGCTGTGTCCCCTTGGTGTGATGTACCTCCCCAGCTCCTGAGGAGGTGTGTGGGGCTATGAAGCTCATGCTTGTGGGTGTGAGGGGCTGGGCAAGGCAGGCAGCCCCCCACTGCTGCCTTTCCTCCACATCCTGCTTTCTTGAGAGCCAGAAAAGAAAACTTCTCCTCTGCACGCCTGGGGAGTCGATGCTGGGGTCGCTGGGCCCTTCCCTGCAAATTAGCTCGTGATTTTGCCAGAAATGACATCATTTGTTAGGCAGATTTCTTCATTAGGAAGCTTTCTAATCTCAGACACGAGGGCACAGAAACCCTCTCCACTCCCCAGGCGCTGAGGAAGCCGGGCTGCCCTGCCAGTCTCTGCAGCACGCTCTGCTTATTTATCATTCATGGCATCATGTTTGTTTTATGACAAATGAACTTAATCAAGATTTTCACAGTGGAATACACAGGAAAATATGCAGGATAACCATAGCTGCAGGTATAGAAAACCAAACAATTTAGAAGGGCTATACAGGAGCAGTCTAAGCAGCCAAAGAATTGAATTAATCTAATAAAAAGATTCAGCTGTACATAATTCTTCGTGCTGAAACAAAAGCCCTGTGAGATAGGATGGTGCTCAGATTCTACATTGAACTTTTTTCTTTTGTGCTTAATGCTCAGCCAAATCATTATTTGTTGCTGAAAAGTGCATTTGGGTGTTGGGAATATTTTTTTCCCTCTTATGACTTAAAGTGGAGGAGGGCAGGGATTGCAGATCATTTATTAATGCTCTGCTCCATTGTGGTGTTAATCTCCAACAGATGGGCCAGGATACTGTGGCTAAGATTCAGTGTGAGCCTGCTGACTTGCACAGAGCTTCCCTTTTCAAGCACAGTGGATGCAGGGACTGGAAAAGGCACTGAGTGTAGTGGTCTCCTGAAATGTGAATCCAGCAATTTCAAAGGCTGGGAGTTAATCCCTGTGCTTGGGAGAGAAGGGGACGTGCATGTAGGTGTGTGTGCACACATGGATGTGCCTTCCTATGGATGTGTTTTGGAGTAGTTGGGTTTTGATTCTTTGATGTGGCCATGCTTGCCAGGGAAACTCTGATGACTGCTTTCTTGAGTCTGATAATACTTTATGCTTTCATGCTGCTCCAGCCAACTGAAATAATGGTGTGAGCTGCCTGCACTGCACTAAAGCGCATTTCAGTGTGTGGAAACATCATTAAAGAGTGGCTTAAAGTACACGGTATCAAAGATGCATTTAGGACAAAAAATAACAAACTTTCTAGACTGTAGAACCAGGCATCTTAGAATCTCCAGGAGATTTAGTGTCCAAGGGTAGAGAGCTTTCCTTAGGAGACTGGTGACAGTAATTTGTTCAGTCTGGCAAAATGAGAGCTCCGAGGGAGTGATGGCTTCCTATGAATATTTTCAAGGGGCAAGAGCTGCAGCTGACAGAATAAGTAATGGACGTAGGTTGGTGATGAATAAATTGGGGCTGGAAATTTAGGGGACTCCTAAATATCAGACAGGTTGTGTAACAACTTTCTAATGAGTGTAAGGAATCAAAAGCCAAATTGCTTTTTAAGACAGAGGTTGATGTCCTGGAAAGGTCCCTGTGCCAGTGTTTGTCATTTGGCAAGGGGATGGCTTTGCCTAGTGACCCAAATGTTCCCCACTTTTAGCTTTGAATTTTGTGGAAAACTGGTTCCTTTGCCCATGGAGTTGTCCTTAAAATGTGTTGGAAAGCAGCAGGGGCCTGTGTGAGGGAGCAGCTTGGTTACAGAAATCTGACTCCTTGGTTTAAAGGTGTGGTAGCTGGAGATAAATAGGATGGCCTTGTCTCACCTGGAGACCCCAAAAAGTGGAGTTGAGAAGAAAGTCATGGAGATGCCAGACATTGTAGGCATGGAAAGGGCAGGAATTCCAAGTGTATCACCTTGTTGTGTGCCAGCCCTTGCCTCACACATCTGAAAGGCATTTCCCTGCTTCCATTTGCCCTTTTGAACAGGCTGCTGTTCACACCCAGCAGCATCTCCTGCCAAGGACTGGTAGGAAATAGTTTTATTTTTGAGGGCTGAAGTGCTGATGAGCAGAAAGGACTTTCAGCCATTTCCAAGGCTGGCAGCAAGCCTCAGATCTGAGATATACAGCTCCTTCTTGAAGTGTGGCATCAAGGCAGGCTGTGCTTGAAACTCTGCAATCTCTCCCATATCTCAAAGCCTCTGAGGGTTTTGTTCCTGCACTGCCTGAGCTCTGCATAGCTTTGCATGGAGTGACAGAGGAGAGACTGATTCTCATCTCCATTTGTGCCTTCTCCACCTTCTTCATGTGCATTAGCAATTGAATTCCCCAGGGAAACGTGCTTCCAGCCATCAAACAGCACTTCTGCATCTTCACAGCCGCTGCTGCTGAGCCACAACCCTGCCAGGAGTTCGGCACTGCTGCTCTATTTCCACCCAGCTTTACCTTCCTGCCATCTCCCTGCATCTCTGGCTTATTCCTCTGACCACAGGACACAGCCCAACCAGCTAAATTCATTAAAGCCATCTCTGCTGCAGCCAGGCCTTCTGGAGCTCCAATCCCAGAGACTTTGGGAATGGACCAGAATTGGAAAACATACAAGTTTTTAAACAAGGATATGTATCTTCAAATTGCACATCAATTTAATGAGGATAAATTGTGCAGGCACTCAGACTCTGATGCACATTACTGATATTTTTAGTGCCTGGACTCTCATGAAGATGCATCTCTGTCAGCCCAGTTGCTCTAAGAGGCAGCTGAGTAAAGTCAAATTGCAGATGGACAAAAGTATTTTGTTTTTATCTTTCATAAAAGTGATGTCTCCAGTGCCATCCTATAAAATTCACCAATGTCCCACTTCATAAACTTCCAGATTAATAAGGCTGCGCAATTCAGACAGTCAGTAAAATCTAGCAGCCAAAGAGAAGACACATAAAAATAGAAGGATAGCTGGAAGATTGTTGCCTGAGTCCTGTCAAACAGTGTTTAGCTCCTTCATCTCTGCTCATGGGTGTCCCCAGCCACCTTCCAGGGAGAGGGACATGTGCTTTTCAAAGCAGGCTAAATGTACCTTGTGGTCAAATGGCATGGGACTGGGGAGGAAGGTGGGTAAAAATTGCTTTGTGCATCTCCTTGTGCTCCCACTTCATGTGGAGTAACAGGAGTGGCTCCAACTGGAGTTAGAGCAGCCTTGAAGCAGGGCTAAGCCAGCCTCCAGCAGCCCTGAGGGGAACAAACAGGAGGTGATGCTTTCTCAGACTCAATCCCTGCCTTCCTTGGTCTCCTACCCAAGAAGGGATAGGTGGTTTTTTTGCAAATTGTGTTCTTCCTCCTGTAACTGGTTAAATCATCCCCAGCTGATGCTTACAGTGAGAGGCAGAGCAGCTGTAATGTGCAGGGAACAGGACACAGCAGCTAATTTGACTGATTCAAGCACATTGATGACCCTGGGGGAAGGTTCAGCCTTAAATCAGCACATTTCTGCCTTAAGCTAATCCCTTCCCTGCCCAGTGCTTCCCAGTGCAGCAATATCCAACCCTGCTGATGAGGATGCACAGAGCTCCCCTCCAGCAGCTCGTCTGCTTCAGCCAAGGTTCCCACACCTGATATGGAAATAAAATAGCATCAGGCTGATGCTCCCGAACCTGTTTCAGGTTATCCTCCAGCAGACTGGCATGGCCATGGTGCAAGAAGCTGCTGCCTTGATGCAGGCAGCAGGACCTGCCCAGCAGCTCACGTGTTCCCCATGCCTTTGTGCACATGTTGTTCCTCATGCTCTTTGCTGCTCCAGACTGGAAAAGCTCCTTCCCTGCAGGAAGACAGGTAAAATGCCTGAGGATGCAGGTAAAACTCCATACAGGGAGGCCACCACCTTGTCATTTGCTCCCAAACATCCTCCTCTTCGGGGCTGTGTGCTCGTCTGAGAATAGCTCCTTGCCACAGCCTCCTCTGCAGGAACAGTGTTATTTATTCATAGGCGTTGGGCTTGCTCTGATAGTCTTTCAGAATCTATTCTAAAAAGAGATCTGCCTTGTGCTTGGGAAGTGCCTGGCCCTTCCTCCAAAATGGAAGTGAGAAAAGCTCCTTGTGTGTTTTTTGTGCACGGTTAAAAACAGCCTCCCAGAACTGTATGTTGGATAAATATGAATGAGGGAAGAACAAATGTAGTAACCTTCTGAGTCTACAAATGGACAGGTAAGTATGTCTATCCTAGAGCTTCTAAAACTTCTTTCCTCACCCATTTCATACTCCAGTCTCTTTCTTCTCTACTTTCTCTGTCCTTTGTTCCCATGGCTTTGTTCTAATTTTCCTACATCATTCTTTTTTTCATTTAACTCTCACTCTGCTCTGCCTATTTCTCTCCCTTTCCATCAGTGTCCTTCCCTGCTTTCCATCCTGCTCCTCCACATCTCATCTTTTTCTTCTTTCCCAGTACTTCTCCCTGTTCACCCTCTTTTCTCCTCTTCCTTTTCACTCTGGGAACTCTTGATCTCCAAAGACAGCCCTGACCTGGGCTGCCAGCACAGCCTTTGGCTCAGGAACAGGGATGGCAGCCAAAGGGAGGTGTTTTAGTGCATCCTGGATGTGCAGACAGAAATACCTCACTGAAATGGCTGTTTACACTTGTCCTCCTGGTCAGAATCAGACATAAAACCCTTAAGCCGGTATTTGATGTATTTAAATGGATGAAAACGTTAGAAATGAAGAGTCTGCCCATATGTTGTGAGTGCCTTGTAGTGACAGACCTGAATGTTTATCCACATGAAGACCCTTTCACACTACGAAACAGTGTTAAATGGCTTCAGGGTAAGTGGATTTGAGCCAGAGAGGGTGTAAATAGCCTGCTGGAAATGCTCTTCATGCTGTCTCCTATCCTCAACTTCTCTCATCTCTCCCATTTCCAGTTTTTAATGGAGAAAAATGTTGGGGGTTTGGATATTTCAGGTCAGTCTGGGAGCTGGGTGGGCCTCAGCAGCTCTTTTTGTGTAAAACCCCATGGCTGACATGAGCATCTGCTGGGCTCAAGGGCTGTAAGGAAAGAGCCTGAGCCAAGCTGCATTTGGATAAGAAAGCATCAAGTGCTATTTAAAACTTCCTGAAATCCCTAACTTATTGTGGAAAGCCATTACCTAACAAATTACTTGTATTTAACCACTTAAAGCCACTTTTCCTCTTTGAAGAGGAATTGAATGGAAGGATGTAGTTACTTCTGTTTTAGAGTATGGGCAGCCTCATCCTTCCTCCATTCAGTGCTCTCTGTCCATCCTCAGCTCTGTACTGACTTAATTTCATGTTTACTGAGGAATGTGCACTGTTCTAACATTCAACATCAGAAAAAAAAGTGTTTATTGTCCTTGGTGAGAAGGAAGTGTTCAGAAAGTTCTACTGAAAAATTAAACCTCTGCACCATCATACTCTAAATTCTTGTCAAAAAAGGAGCAGAAAAGGTCTGAGTTTAAACATGTTCGCTTGGGCTACCAAAAATCCTCACTGCTTGCATTTAAATTAGAGCATATTTTGTTCACTTCTGGAAACTTTGCTGTGAGGAGGCAGCTTTGGACAAGCTGGGCCCTTGGAAGTGAGATTCCTTTTGCTTTTTGCCCTCCACAGCTCAGTGCCACAACTGATAGCCCAACTGAGGGAAGAGAGGACATGGTTAATCCAGTGCCTGGATCAGCTGCTGTTGGGAGCAGTGGGAAATGAAAAGCCATTCAGGCAAAGATGTCTCTTAACCCTGCTGCACAACTCCTTCCAATAGATGGGATTTTGGAACAGCAATTTATATTAATACTCAATAGGATGTTGCTATAGTAACTATATGATGTGGTGAATAATTTCATGGGCTTAAATCCAAAATGCTGGGAGCTAAGATGGGTCTGAGCATGGTTTAGGATTTTGGTCATGTGGGTGCTGTGCTGGAATGATTGGTGAAAAGTTAGGGTAGAAGATGAAAGATTCTTCTCTGGCTCTGAAGGGAGCTGGACCCTGTTAGGTGCAGCTGGGGTGGGAGAGTGAAAATTGAGGACACTCCAGAATCCTCCCTATGCACCAATTTGCATATGTGGCCATGAGTGACCCTGACGCACAGTGGTTCCTTTTTGGTTAAGAAGTTTGCTGTAAACCAGATCTGACATTTAGCTTCAGGTCAAATTAAATTGATTTGACCTAGAATGATTTTTATTGGTTTGTTTTTGTTTCACGTTAAAAAAATCGTTAAAGAAAAATCTGTTGCAGCTCAGTTCCAAGCAGAATTGCTTTCCTTTAATTTTCTCTCTTGCCAAACTGAAGAGTCTCTTCTTTGCCCAGTTTTCATCTGCAGTGCTAAGTTACAAGAGGCAAAATTGGGCTGTTTATGGTAGTTCCAGAAAAAGACATCTGGAACCCTGTCAGAGGGCAGAACTGGAATTTATTCCCTCATCCTGGTGTGCTGTGATGAGGAGATGGTGTATGGGCACCCCTGTGCTCCCTGTTCCTTTCCTTCCACTTCCCTGCCCTTTTCCATCAAGAAATACACCTTGATATGTAGCCTAATTTTATGTATTATCTTCAAGCCACTTTTTCTCCCATCCTTTAAGACTGTGACTAATTCCCTCCCTTCACTTATACCTTGGGAATATTTATAGACTGTGATCCTGTTCTTGCTCTCCCTTCCCTCTACTGTGCAATATAAATTTATCTGTTATTCCCTCCTCCAAACTGGTCCTGGGTGTCCTGCCCTCCAGTGCTTGTGCCATCAGCCTCTTCTGCAGCTTTGCTGCATCTTTCTGTTCCTGTCCTCCTAAACAGGGAAAACAAACCACAGAAATGCCCAGCTCCTGGGTTTTCTGTTCTAAAGGACAATGTACAAACAAATAATGGTGTCTCCTCTCCCTGCCCTGTCCATCCCTGTCAGGGAATTTCTGTTTTGCATTGCAGGGTTAGTGCATGAGCTCTTATTTATAATATTTCTGTTCATGGGCTGGCTCTGGCCTCCTTTAGTGCCCTGCTGGGTGTTCAGCCGTGCTCAGGCTGCAGCCCTGCACACACACTCTCACTCCTGAGGGGAATACATGCCTGAGCACAGAGTCATCCAGTGATGCATTTACACCACCCTGGCTGAGGTTTTTAATGCAATGAGTGATTACCAGTATCTGATACTGCATGTAAAGACCTCACTCCAGGACATCTTAGTGTCTTAATTCCCCTCTTATCACTTTATCCATCTGACTGATATCCTGTATGTACGTTATGAGTTCGTTTCCAGAGGGAACCAAATGTCAAAATTACAAGAGAAAATGAAGTTTCCCACATACAGTATTTTTTTCTGTGCTACCTAAAGCAAATATTATCGCCAAGAAAGTTATTGGATTTAACTCTTAATACTTTATTTTTTAAGCACAAGCCAGAGGCTGGACATGACTGAGCAATATATCTCTCTGCTCTAGAGACAGGCTGAGAGGGCTGGGGAAGAGAAGGCTCTGGGGTGACATAATTGAAGCTCTTCAGTACCTAAAGGGGCTACAAGAGATCTGGAAAGGGGCTGTTTACAAGGGCATGGACTGACAGGACCCGGGGGAAATGGCTTCCAACTGACAGAGGGTGAAGTTAGATTGGAGATTAGGAAGAAGTTCTTCCCTGTGAGGGTGGTGGGACACTGGCACAGGTTGCCCCATCCCTGGAAATGTTCAAGGTTGGGTTGGATGGGGCTTGGAGCAACCTGGAAAAGTGGAAGGTGTCCCTGCCCATGGCAGAGAAGAGGAACTGGATGATCTATAAGGTCTCTTTGGACCCATTCTATGATTATGATGCTTAAACTTACCTAGTAGTGATGCTCTTCCAAATGCCCTCTGGCTCACTGACAGTGGTAGACTCTAAAAATGGGCTTTTCCCAGAGGAAAACTGCTTCGCTTGCCCTGAAGTTTTCTGGATCTCCTATCTCTTTGAAAACAGAGAGGAAAAAACTGCTTGCCATATTTTCATACTCTCTTTGGACATATTTATCATTGTGGTGCAAACCTGCGGGTGAATCAGCAATATCAGCAATGCAGAGATGTCCCGTCCAGAACTTGTTCTAGAAGCTGCTCTCTCCTGAGCTGGAGTGCTGTACCTGGTGTATCTGCTGGGATGGAAAAGTCCTTGTTGGTCATCACAGATGTAATTCTGACTCTTGTGTAACTGTTTTCCAAAAGTAGCTCATGCTAGAGCCTGGAGCAGGAGAACTGACCTGGAGGTCATGTATTTACCCTGTCTCTTCATGCAGGAACCCCTCTAGTGATTGCATCTGAGAGTTCCTTCTGCAGCTACTCTCAAAAACTTTCAGTTACTCAAGATCTGAAACCTTCCTTGGCTGCATTGGAAACTTCTTCAGTGCCTTCTGCCTCCTCTAGGGCCAGGGTGGCATCAGGTTGGGAGTCTTGGGTGTTCCACTGGGGACAGGGACATTCTTTGGAGGAAAACAGACCTCCCTGGGACTGAAAATCTAAGTTTTCATTGCAGCTTTTCCTAGAAATCCTGCGGCAGGCATGGATGAGGCAGCCAGCACGTGGATGGGATGACAGGCAGAGCAATAAGGAGAGCTCAGCTCCTGCCTTTCCCTGCAGCTTCCACAGGCAGCTGGCACCTGACCCAGCTCTGGTAAAGCTGCACGAGGTATCAGGAGCTGTGTCATTATCCCCAGCCTTCCCCTGGTGGAGCCAAACCCCAGCTGTGCCGCTGAGCGCCGGGAGAAGCTCCTGACAGGGAGGTTGGTCCTGGCGCTGCTGCGGAGCTGCTGCTGCCCCCCTCCTGCTTTAATAACACACCAGTTCCAGCAAATGCTCGCTTTGCATCGAGCTTGCTCTGCCACAGCCTCAAAAGCTTTCAGGAGTGCAGGCTCTGCTGTTATTAACTCTGCAGAAGGCTGTGGTTTGGCCACCAACCTGGGCTGTGGGGAGCTGGGTCCCCCTGCAAGGAAGGAAGGAGCAGGAGCGTCTCCTGGGCTCTCAGGGAGGGTGACAATCAAACTAACCTGTGTTCCTTGAAATCTTAATTATGCCTCCACTCAGAGCACACAGTTCCAACTTTCTGGCTGCTCTCCTGGGTGGGAGTCATGTATTCACAGTAAAGAGAGGGAAGAACTTGTGTTGGCTCTTCCACAGTGTAAAGGGTGGGATAGGTCTAAAAAATGTCCTCCAGGGGAGTGAGATGTCTGGGGGGGATTTTCCTGTCTCTGCTCGGAGTCAACTCATCTGTCACAGGAGGAGAGATACAGTGGCAGGTAAAGAAAGGAGAGACCTTGAAGGCAAGGACATTTCTAGCATTAGTTATAGCACACGTGGCCCAATCCTCCTCAAGCAGAAGCTGGAGCCAGCAGGTTGATGCTGATTTATGACTGCAGTGGCTCTGCCCCAAATTCTGCACTACCTTGAGAGGTTTAACTTTTAATATCATTTTGAAAACTTTTTGATTGACTTTCAGATGCATCCTTGGTGGCACCACCTTCTAGAAACAGAGAGAAATCACTGAATGCACAAGGAAACCCCATTAGCACTTGGATCAGAGTCTGCTGCCTCACCTGCCTGCAGAACCTCCCCATTTCTCTTATTTTCTTGAAATATTTTCTGGTATTATATATTCTGTATCCTGCTTGATGCTCTACAGGGTCTTTTGTCCTAATGTTTCTGTTGCTGCCTGTAAAAGTAGACACCAGGAGTCAGCACACGTGGTCCTCTGGTCTTTCTGGAGCAGGTCATGTTGAGGTGGGAAAACCTTGGGTGGAAGGAGCGCTTGACGATGATTTTTGATATTTTTCTGTGTCTGCCTGCATCAGCCTGGCACTGCCATGTCCTCTCTGACCTAGATTTCCTTGCTGTCCCCTGGGCGTTAGATTTGATCCTGATTTATGGCCAGCAATGCCTTGTCTTCAGACTCTGTTTGTTGGCTCCCAGGGCCTCGTACTTCCTTCCCTGGTGACAGTTTTATGCAGGTGTAACTCTTGCACCTTTGGTGGAGTCACCCCTGATTTACCCCAGCTCGCAGTGCCTGACAGATGGTTTTCTCCCTGAATTACTGTGCCTGACACATCACTGTAGGTGTTAGGCATTGTCACAAAATTAATTTTCCTCTCGAGAGCCCTTAGTGATTTAAGCTGAACCTCTTTGCAATTGTCTGTCTGTCTCCCTGGAAGATTCATGCAGCTGGAGTGGCTTCAGCCTTGGGGGATGGGGAGCCAAGTCCAAGTGCCAGACAACCCATTTTGCCTTTTCTCTCATTTTTTTTATACGTGCCTTTCCATGAGATTTCCGCAATTTGTTGTGGTCAGGTATGAGTGACAGAGAGAGAACTCAGCAGTCCCTCCAGATGTGTATCAGATTCTTACTAAAAAACTTACATTTCAGCAAAACTCTTCTCCAGCACTGGGTTTTCCCTCCCTGTGGAAGAGCCTGAAGCTGCAGAGCAGTGATTTCTGTCCCAGGTTTATCTCAGCATCAAAAGCAGCTGGCATTGGAATTTCTCCCTTTTTCAGGCTGAGTTGGAATCTGTAACTCTGTGGCTGGGGATTGACTTGGAGCAGTCATGAAAGGCTGAATTTACAAGGAACTGGAACCCAGCAAAGGTGGGGCTGGATGGACTGGAGGTGCCTGGGACAGTGTATTCCAGGGATGGAATATGGCCAGGAGAGAAGGTGGTTCTGTAAGGGAGATAGGAGGGACAGCCTGGTCTGCTCTAGGGGTAAAAGCAGTGAGCAGACGAATTTCCTGAATCATGCTGGAAATGGGATTTCAGTAGTTTAAAACTTAAAAGACGAATGAGACTTAGCCAAACACGTCCAGATTTTGTGAGATGCTTTGGAGTCTGTTGCTCTAAAGGGAGTTGGGTCCCATTTCCAGGTAATGGAAAAGCATAATTTAGGTGCTAATTCACTTAGTGCTTGGAGTATTCCTGGAGCTCAGTGAAGTTTTATCATTCCAGGGAAAATGTGACTACAATGAAATAAGAGAATTAATCTTATAAGCGGGCTTTAATTATCCTCAGGAAATTGCATTTGAAGGTATTTTAGGTAGTATCATGGTGTCATTGAAACCTATCAACCAGTCATGTTACCATCACTGGAGTGAAAACCTTTTTACAAGAACCAGATTTTTGTTAACTCACTAAATGATATCTATTTTTTTTTTTTTAAATAATGCTGCAAATCTAGCAGCACTTGCAAATTTGTGCACGTTTCAAATCATTCTTGTGCTTCCTCAGGCCACCTTTTAATATGCTCTGTATTTTTTCATGCTGTCCAGAGTACTGTGGAGGTCTGTCACAAACCTTCTGCCGGGGTTTTACTGCCAGGTCAAATTGGAGCTCTCTGAGACCATTTATTGAAGCAGAAAGCCCCGAGGGCACATGGGGGTGGGAAGTGCTGAATCATTTACGATGGGTTCACTTTGCACACTGATGGTTGGCTTTGGGGCACCTGCTCAGCATCCCCTGCCAGATGCTGAGAGCCCTGGAGTCCCGTGGATGCCCATGGGAGCTGAGGATATTCGACATCACCAAACCAAGCTCAGCTCCCCTGTTTGACTCGGCGTGGCTCACCATGACACCCACAGTGGCTACTAAGCAGCAGCAAAAAGGTGGACCCTGGTATTTTTTTGGAGAGGCACTGACAGGGTAAGGACAGCTGCTGTGGTGCAGCACCTGTGGCCAAAAGCAAGATGCTGTTAATGTCCTGCTGGGATGGAGTGGACCTTAATCTTATTTAACACTCAGCAGTGTTTCCTACATATCCCTCCCACAGAAGAGGCTGTAGCACTCCACAGCAGAGCCAGGACGTGGATCCATGCCACCCAGCTGTTGGAAGAAACCAGAAGCTGGCTGGGGCAACAGGAAAAGCCCCCAAGCAGAGTCTTGGAGAGAACCAAAATGTGGTGGTGACTGCTACCAGCTGCTGAGGGGGGCTTCTCAACAGGCAAACTGATGCTCCCAAAAGTGTTAGGGCCTCTGAGGGTTGGATCCTGAAAGGCATTTGTCCCCTGCTCCAGTCTCTGTGCTTACAAGAAGGTGGGAAGTTGATAAAGGTTGCTGATCCTCAGCAGCCAAGGTTTTTAGGGACCGGGATCCCAGCTGACCCTCATTCCCCCATATTATTTATCTTGTGGAGGACTGAGATTGTGTATCCCTGGATCTGGAAGGTGAAATGCCTGTTTATAATAGACTGCTAAAGCTGTGGAAAAGTGATGCAGCTCCAGCTGTGAGGCTGTAGTAACTCATATCCTCTGCAAAGTGACCTGGAGGAGAGGTTTTGCATGCACCAAAGCTTATCATTAACTTGTTTGAATTTAGGACTCACTTCCATCTCAGGGAGGGATGAATCAGAAACCACTCCAATGAAATCAATTGAGTAATTAGGGTGTCAATAGGATCGAGCCTGTTTTCCACACTGTCCTCTTGCCCTCCTACCTGTGCAGGAGACAGCACCGTGGCAGTGTTTCCCCTGGTTGCAGTGGGGTCTGGAGGGGAAGGGTGAATGACTTTCACGGCTCAGGCACTGCCTCACTCCGGTCCCCAGGGGCTGGGGCACAGGCTGTCAGCTGCTGCAGACAGCGGGGAGCAGCCTTCCTGCTGCTCTGTGTTTCCCCAGCACGTTCGGGACCACCAAGAGAGCCCCGGGGAGGAATAATAGAATAGGATCACGTACCCTCCCAATACATCCGGTTTTCCTGTAGCATCTATTGTGCAAATGAATCCCCAAAGGGCTCTCGGGGTGTGGCCGTTCATGTTTGACAGTGTGGTTTGTGAGGATGTGTCTTTGTTGCAGACTGGATTATGAGAGTTCTGGAGGAAAGGAAGTTGCCAACCTGCGAAGTGAGTTTGGGAATCCCGAGCTAAAACAAAGAGCACCATCTCCTGGCAGCTGGGAATGGCTGGCACTGCTTCCAGGGATGCACGCCCCGGTGCCGTTCTCCTGCAGGAAGCTGGCTGCTCTCTCTGTCTAGCCCAGAGCATCTGGAGGTGGGATAGCTCAGGGCTGATAGCTCTGGCCACTGAGAAAGCCGAATCCAGGGGACACTGGGAGCTGACCCAGTGGTGTTATCCACAGCACAGTGGTGCCTCTGCTTGGCTTGAGAGCTCTCAGCCTTTTGGGTTTTAAGCTCTACTCAAGTTTGACACACAGTCGCTGAAGTACTGTGGAGTTTTGTTTGGATATCGAAGTGTTTGGGGTTGGAGAATTCACGCAGAGGGTCTTGCTGAACTGAGAGCATGACTCCCAAGTGGTACACTCAAATGTCCCCAAGGGTGGCCAGATTATTTTGAAGCAGTGTATGATTTGGGTTGGGGTTGAGAGATGCCTCTGCCACTCGTGCAAGCTGCCCTTGACACTGCCAGGAAGGTACTAGTCAAGGACATTTGGAAATCTGGAGCTTTCCTGAGGTTTGGGCTGAATTTGAAATCAAGCAGGGAAAACCAACTTGGTCTGGATCCAAGAAAATGGTGTGCTTTGAGTTTGGAGACAGACTTGGGGCTGCTGGTCTGTCTGAGTATGGTTAAGAGGAATAAAAAAGTGATGTAAGGCTGAACATCTGCATAAAGATGTGTATGGATACAGATGAGAATGCAGTAAGACACTATGAGTTTTCAAAAGGAAAGTAACTGAGTTGGGGAACTAAAAGGACACAGTGAGGCATCATGTATCAGGGTCATAAAACAGGAAAAAGTCTTTCCCTTTTTTTCCCTCCTTTTTTAGGTGTAAGTGAGGAGTAAAAAGCCAAGGTCAAGCAAAGCAAAGGCTGCTTACTGGTGGCTGATGATAAAGTTGTAAATCTGGTACCAAAGAAAAGGCAGGACTGTTTAATAACTACTTTTGTTGTGCATTTGAAAGAAAGTAGGAAGATATGTTTTCCTAATGGTAATGGCTGATTGATAAAAATGAAATGATATCTCTAATTGATTAATTACTGCAGGTCAGGGATTGTTGAAATGGGACAGGGTGGACAAGAGTGAGAGCTGGGAAGACCCTGCTTCTGGGAGCTTTCATCCCTGCAGCATTGGGACAGCCAGTAATGACTCCTGGAGCTCAATATCCAAAGCAAAAAGTCAGAGCCAACTATTTAAAAGAGTTACAGGAACTTGCTGGAAGCTGCTTGCTCCCACCATTCTGCTTTTGTCTGAGAAGGTCACTGAAACCCTGATTCCTCCCGTTGCAACCAAAGAGATTTTGTCTTCTCTGCACAGCTCCAGGCTGTAAAAACTGCATCACCTAATTAACAATTAATTCTCCTCTCTCTTCTTCTGAGAAATTATTAATTTTGAACAAGTCAGTGACACACAGTAAATACAGAAGCTTGCATTGAGGGGCTGCCAGCTGTTTTGAGGAACTGAAATTTCATGTCACAGAATCATGGGATGGTTTGAGTTGAAAGGAACCTTAAAGATCATCTTGTTCCAGCCCTCCTGCTGTGGTCAGGGACCCCTTCCACTAGACCAAGTCCCTCAAATGTCAGTCTGTCTGTAGCCATGAAGATCACCAGAGCTGCATGTGAAGCTTGACAGGTTAATGTGAAATAAGGTTATTTTTTTGAAAGTTGAGCACAGTATTCTGAAGTGATCAATTTTAATAAGGCCAAGAATACTCTTAGTTGGGGAAAAAAATAGAATCAGTTTTATTTAAACCAGCTCTTTTTCTTGACTGTGATCCTCAGCTAACTTTTTGTTCCCTCTTCCAGTGTGCTGCAGCAGTATAGCTTGCCTTGATACAAATTGGTTTTCAGCTGCCTTTCTTAAATTAAGAGCTACTCTGCATGGAACCGATGATTTCTAAATTATTTGCTGTATCAATTGCTAAATAACTCTAAATCCAATTCCGTAGGAGAGGATTTCTGGAGCATTCCCTTATTCTGAGCAAACAAACCAGTCATTTTCCAATATTTTTTTTTCCTTTGCAGTTGATGAAAACACATGTAACTTGCTGAGCATCTCAGCTGGGCTGGAGTGATTGAATCAGACCCATTACTTCTTAGCTGGTCGCAGGAAGTGAAATTATTTCCCGAGGGCTCGTGTTACGAGAAAGCTCAACTGCTGCTCTCAGGAGCTGAATAGCTTTCCTTCACCTGAATTGGCAGGCAAGTTTTTGGGCAGTTTTGAATGAAATTCAGATTATAAAACCCCCAACCTTTGAACAAGGGTAAATTCAGACCTGATACTGTCATCTGTTACCGGTGCTATTCAAGACTTCTCCTTCCCACGGATATTGAACCAAATAAACTTGAAGTCAGAGAGGGCATTGCTTAATCACCAGGTTCTGAGTACACTATTCTTCAGCAAAAATCTGCTCAGCTATTATCAGTTTCCATGTCTTTAATAGCCAGTCTAATAGCTGAGAGATCGACATTTCCCAAATGAGAGGCAGTTTTAGCAATGGCTTTAAATCAATCCCAGTGGAAACAGGGAGTTACATGAAATCCTATTAATTAGGCAATTTCAGCTGTCTTCAGTGCTTTTGACTCTGCTGTCGCCTTGAGAGATGGGATCCCCATATGTCCTGCTAATGTGAACCCTCCCTTTGCTCATACACCCTGTAACTCTCTCTCCTCCTCAACCCCAGTAGGAAATGCATTTTCTGGTTTCATTTTTATTTGCAAAACTGCTGCAGGAAAAAGCAAAAAAGTTTATGATTGGCAGTGGTTCCATTCTGAATCAGCTCCTGTGTTAAACATCTGCCACAGTAACGGGTTTGTACTATTTGAAAATGTGATGTTTGTGTTGATGACTGTTTCAGGATTATTTTTCTTTCTGCTGAGGAGTAACCTAAAGAGTAGGATGGTATTTTCTCAACCTCTCTTTATCACCGTGGCTCTCCTGTGAGCTGCCCTGGCTATAGCTCCTGCTATGAGGCACGTGACACAAATGCATTAGAAACTCCTTCGCTGCTCTATTGATCAGCATTGCTAAGAGCTGCAAATGCTTGTGCATCTGGCTCCCGTGTACCGTGGACAAAGCACAAATGAAAGCTGTGAACAGCATCTGTGAATATTGCTTTGGCGATGGCTTCAATCTCCTTTGACTCTGTTTGTGCTCCCTCTCTCCTAGCAATAGCAGGATGTTTGTAGGAATGGATTTTTGCCCTCTAATGTTGTTGTGACAGCGTATTCCTCGTGAGCAGAAAGTATTCCACAGCCATCTTGAGCTGGTCCACAGCCACTCAGAGTCAGTGGAACTTCTCTAGTGAATTCAGTGGGCTTTGGATCAGGTCCAGGAGGCACTGAGGAAGCATTTAATGAAAGAGCTGCCCTGAAACCCTGTGATTTAGACAGCCACTCACCCAGCACAAATAGTAAATTACAAACAGCAGATACTGGCAGCAACAGGCATGAATAGTCTGTAGTCAGCAATTCACAGTCTGGAATATGTTGGCGTAAACAATGCATCAGATAATTCCAGCTAACCAACACATTTGTGAAAATCCAAGCCTGTTCATGGATAATTTTCAAAAAGGCAAGTTCAGCAAGAAGTGCACTTGCAAGGAATAGAACCTTTCCCTTTTTGTTTACTGCTCATTTAGAAATGTGTTCTGGGTATGAGCTGTCCTTGCAAGGCACTGGATGACCTCAGGTAGAACCTGGGTGTTGGGCAGCCCAGTTTATCCCTTATTCTGCTTTGGTTCCCTTATTTCTGCTGTGGTTTTCCACTTAGGCTTCATTCTCACGTAGCTTTGCTGTTGGGACTGAGCTGTTCGGAGCAGTGAGGAAGGGACCTGCCTGCAGCAAGTTACAGAAGCTTCTTGCAGCCCTGAGTGAGCTGGCAGGAAAATAGAAGGTGAAATTTGGAGTAGGTAAATGTAAAGGTGCATAGATAGAGAAGAGGAAATAAACCCTAAGTTCACATCTCTGCAGTGACCCTCACCACTCTGAGGCAAGAGCTTGCCTTGATGATAAATGTTTCTATGGAAAGTTCTGTGCAGTGCTACGCAGCAGTGGGAACACCCAGCTGAAGGCTGGGAGTGACTGGGAATGGATGATTTTCCACCTGCTGGCTGCAGCACCCCTTGCTCTCTGCTCTCCTGTGGAAAAGGCTGCTACAAATCCCTGGCTGTGGGGATGGAGCTGCTGCCAGCATTGTGTGTGCAGGAGCAGATTAGCAGGGAGGACTTGTGGGGAGCAGCAGCATCCAAAGCCAGAGAAGATGGGGGTGCAGGAGCAGGTAGCACAGGTAGGCTGAAAAGCAAGGAGTGGCACTTCTGGGTTGCTTTTCCCCTATGCTACCAGATTTCTCCTTGTAATAGGAGGGGCAAGTTTTTCCCAGCCTAGAGGAGATCCAGGGGAGAGAAATTGCTTGCAAGACATCACAACACTGAACAACACAGAAATACGATGAGGGAAATGGTCACTCTGCCTTTGTGCAGGGCTTGGGGTGTGCGTATGTCAAATCCAGTGAGGTTGTGCAGTAAAATAAAGCCTTCAGCTACAGCACTGAAGTATTACAGGGCAGAAAATACTGCTTCAGGGCTCACTAAAAGAGCTGCAAATGCCTGATGCAAGGAGGACTGTGGGGGGAAAGCAGTTGTGGTGGTGTTTAGAGATGGTATCATTCTCTCATCGCGTGCAAGGAGGAAGGAAATACTCAAATGCAAGTAGCTCGGGAGCTTTCACATGGACATTTTCCAGCTTCTGGCTTTGCAGCTGCAGCAATGTCCCTTTAGCATTATGATGAAGTCTGCACGGTGCGTGGTAGCCCAGGCACGTGTGGAGCAGGTCAGGAGCCCCACATCCCTTGCAGGTGATGAGCAGAGGTCGGAGAAAGCCCGCCAGCCTCTGAGATACTTCAGCACACGAGGGGTTAACAGGCTGCTCCCTCCCATAGGCATTGGCTTTGTTCCTCCTCATCCCATTCTCTCAGCCCCCGTAGAAATCCGTCTCTCCCACCTCCCTCATGGGGGATCTCACTGTTCCGTTGTCGAGCTGTGCTTTGTACGAATGCTGCAGAGGGAGAGTGGCCGCTGTTTCTAATTTAATTAGCATCATCCCCAGGAACTGAGAGCGTGGCAGAGGGAATTAGAGGCAGTGCACGAAAATGATGCATGGGTTTAACCACCTTCATGCCAGCATGATTTCTAGATGATGCACACAGGCTACAGCTTTCTGAACATGTGGAAATCACTAAATGAGGATGTTGAGTCTCTGCCTTGGTGTTTCACAAATTTAGGGTGGCTACTCTTAAGAGAAAATGTAATCTAAATCTGCTTGCCCACACTCCCTCTCAATTTCTGTCCAGAAGAATTTTTTTCATAATGAAGAGTTTCCTTAGGATGAAATTCTTCAAGTTCTATGTATTTAAAAAGAAATATTGGTTTAGTATTGGAGATTAGATTTCTTTTAAGGATATTGAATGCTGAGCCCCTGGGTTGGATTGTGAGGGATATTGTGAGGTTGCAGTAACAGGAAGTTTTTATTTACAGGCTGGGCAAACATTGGTCAGGAATGCTTAGTTACTATGAGGATCCTTATAGCTATTTTAAGATGGAACAGCAGCTGGAAGCCTTGTGTGCCAGATGTGCCACTATATTGCCCAAAGGTATAGAAAGAGACAGTCCCCAAGAGATTGCAAGCAAAGTCAAGTCTGGTTCGCAAACCAAATGTAAAATCAGCAGGGGGTGAGTATGGCTTTGCAGAAAGCTTGATGCAGAAAGCATGCAGGCATTTGTGTCTTACTGTGCCTCGTTTTTGTGTGTTTGCTTCAGGTGTCACAGGCTCGTCACATCTCTTTGACTACGGCTCCACTGCCAACGGAGGGGACAACTCCTTCTACACCTCCCTGATCTCCGATGTCCACTACACCACCCCGCGGGACTCCACCTATTTCACGGGCATCTATCAGCAGGAAAACACCCCCATTTCCTGTTCAGGCAGCACGGAGGGGTTTAACGCTCTGGGGCATCCTGTTCAAGATGTGACTGGGTTTGAGTCCCGTGGCTTGTTTAGCTCAGACTCGGGAATAGAGATGACTCCTGCAGAGTCTACTGAAGTCGACAAAACCTTAGCAGATCCCATGAAAGTAGAAGCTTACAAATACATGGACATGGGTAGATCAGAAGAAATAAAGTACCAAGAAAAACACGACTCTGACTCAGAAGATGAGAGCCCAGACCTTAGTGATAAGTACCGGGGAACGCCTGCAGGGTCCAGCAACGCTGCTGAACCTCCATGGACGCCTTCGGAGGGCACAAAGGCAGCCAAGGAACAAGACCTGCTGGAAGACAGAAAGTCTGGGGGTCAGCACAGTCCCTCTGTGGCTACAACCCCCGTCAAGATCACACTCACTGAGACAGAAAGCACCAAGGAAGCTGCCAGCAAAGAGCCGAGCCCGACTCAGCCAGACACCGGCCTGAAGCTGAGCCATGAGGTTGTGCCAATGGTGACGGTGTCGGAGCCGGAGGATGACAGCCCAGGATCTGTCACACCACCCTCCTCTGGCACAGGTAATACTGGTGTTGGTGCAGGGCACTGAGGGGTTTGCTATTCAGGAAGTGATTGCAGTTGTACCCTTCATGTTGGAGAATTACCGTGGATTTTTGGGGTGAGTGTAAGGGGGTGTTGAGAGGACATTGACAAAGTCTCCATGGCCTGAGGTGTTTGTGCTCTGTTCTGGCACCAGTTCGTGTAGCCAAAGTCAAGGGGAAGGCAAACTGTGCTCCCCATCACAACATACTGCTCGGGATGGGCTGCCCTTGCTGTATGGAAAGGGATCCAGGCCTGCTGAGCCCAGTCCTCAGGGATCTCTCCTCAAGGAGATGCAATGTACCTGTGGCCATTACTGGGATATCTTTGTCTAGGCCATGGTTTGAGCTGGATCCTGATGTTTGGGAGTTTCTTGGTCATCCTGGCTGCCTCGATTCCCCAGGAGAAATGAGGTTTCTGGGATCAGGGCAATGCAACTGACTGGGTGCATATTATTAAAATTTTATGGCTGGCTTAACATCTATTTGTCCCTGCAGAAAATAAGGCTAAATTGTTAAAAATCCATGCTGTTTTCACTGAAAAGTGCTGCTTTTATAAAGTGCTGAGGAGAGAAATGCCGTCACCTCATTTACAGAGGGGACTGTAGAGACAAAGGGCCAGTCTGTCTAAAAGACTCCTGATTTCTATTGGAGAACACCAAAATCCTGTGTTTATATGTTTTCTTATTGTCTGATTACTTCAGTAGTGCATAGTATCTCTTCCTCATTTTCCCTATTATGCACTGTCAAAGTATAAAAGTAGCAGAGTGCTTTAAAAAGGAATAAAGTTCTGAGACAGAAAATAGATATTTTTTAGACTGAAAATTAAATTTTAAAGTCCTGAATCAAAACCCTTTAATAATGAACATTTGACAACATCCCCAAGGTGAAACTTCCATTGCTTCAATTTCATTAAGAAGCCTTTTAAAAAACAACTAGAATTTCCTTAAAATGGCAGTCTGGCACCCACACCAATACCCTGCCCTGAGAAATATTTGGTTACTACAGAAAAGTGAGGGAACATTTGTGCACTTCCACATAGGAAAAGGAGATAGAGTCCACCACAGCTGTGAATTTATTCTGCCTGCATCAGCCAGAAACTTCCATGAATAGAGTTTAGAGCCACATTTTTCTTCCTTTATTTGACTGAGTGAGGTCACACACACTGCTCCTGAGACGTGCCACTGATTTACACTTTTTCTACAAGGTAATTAAGGACGTAGGCACCGTTACTTATTCAGTCCTGGTGAGTATTCAAGGCTGCCTTGGGGATGCTCGGTGTCTATATCCCATAAAAACTTCTTATCCATCATGTTAAGGAGAGAAGAAGCCATCTTTTTCTACAGGCTGGCTCACAAGGGGTGTTTCCTCTGGGTTTTCCTCCCTTTCCTGCAGCTGGGAATGTTCTATGCTCAGACTCCACGTTCATAAGTGATGAAGAAATTTAAAACCTGCCCTTTCTATTCCCACGCAGTGACCCAGCAAAGTCGTGGCTCTTAGGTACCCCTCCAGCATTCTGGCAAAGCTGCCAGTCACCCCCTGCTTGGATCAAGACTTCTGAAAACATTTTGCTTTTAATCTCTGGCCCTCATCTTTCTGGGGAAGGAAGACATGGTCTGTCTCTATGCTGCGCTGGCGCTGAAAGGCCGTGGGTATTTATCCACTTCCCAGTGCCAGCGGTAAATGTGACACCCTGCTGCTGGCCACAAAGGACTGGTTTATTCACAAGGTGAATGCCAGGGCTGGGAGCTGCACTCTGCCAGCACGAGGAGGAGCGGGGTGAAGCCCAGGGACGGCGCGTTGCTGCGCTACCAGGGCTGGAAGTCACATGCCTGTTTGGACTCGTGCCAGATTCAGTCTGGCTCGGGGAGAGAATGCTCACCTCTGGTGATGCAGGAGAGCAGCTTTCTGCAGCCAGAGAAGGATGCAGGAGCTCCCAATGCAGCAGAAAATTCCCAGCATCCAGACAGGAGTGCGTTGTAGCAGTGCCAGCACCTTAATCCTGTCTACTGGGGTGCAGAAGGAATTTCTTGTGCCATCTGCAGCTACAGGGCTGGAAACCTTCCTCCACTCCACTCTAGTACCCAGCCCTGTGGGTACCTGCAGGCACTGTCCTGTCATGGACCTCTTCACCAGCACCTGCTGGAGGAAACTTGGGGGTTTATTTTCCATTCTCACAACCTGCTATGCCACTTAGTGACCCCATCACATTAATAATGACTTTAAATTAGGGAATGAACACTCAAGATTCCAGAGGACAAATTTCCATTTGTGCTTGATGGCTGTTTCAATGTAACTGGGGGAATTGCAGTCAGAAAACGCAGACTAGGTTGTTAATCTTTTTGTTTTGTTTCAAATCTAGGGTGACGAGATGGTCATTATTTTTGTTAATCTAGTTTATAATGATATTAAGAATTACGGTAGAAAAAATTGGTTTCATTCTTGGACCCAAAGCTCTGAGCTAAAAGCAAAGAGAGGGAATTCACCACCTGTACCCTGAGAAGAAACCAAACGCCAAATAAATAAAAAAACCCGAACTAGTCAACCAACCAAAAAAAAAAAAAAATTCTGATCTTAAATTTTCCACACCTGAAAGTTAAAGTTTGGCAAAACTGCAGGTTTTGTCCTAACAACACATGGGTTGTTAGGATCAGCAGAAACCACCAGCCCCACAGGTGTATTTGTCCTCGGAACAGACTGTCACCTGCTGGTGACAATCTGATCCTGTCGTGTGTCCTGAGCCCATGTTCCTCTTGACTATGATCTTCCTGGTGAAAACCACGTTGTTGAGCCACTGGTCAAGCAGTGACCAGCACTGTCTTGTACTTCAGCCTTTTCTTCAGTAAGTGATGCTTCTTTTATAAGGAGAGCCTGCAGGGGAAATGCTGCATAAGGCATAAGGTCAAGCTATTATTGCTGTTAGTCATCCCAGACTGGGAGACTCTGTGCCTATGCTCTCAGCCCTGCTAGAGGGATACGTGCTGCTGTGAAATCTGTTGTGTTTGTTCCCTAAGTTGCTAGAAAATAAGATTATTTAAATTTTTTCCTTANCAAAGGCAGCCTGTCGGAGGACGAACTCATCAGTGCCATCAAGGAGGCAAAGAGCTTTTCCTTCGAGCCCCCGGAGGCGCAGCGCTCTCCAGCCGCTCCCGCGGAGAAGAGGGACCAGCGGGCCAAGCCCGGCCGCCCGCACGCCGATAACGAAGCCAGCAGCGCCGAGTCCGGCGATTCGGAGATCGAGCTGGTCTCGGAGGACCCCCTGGCCGCCGAGGAGGTGCTGCACTCCAACTACATGACCTTCAGCCACATCGGGGGGCCCCCTCCGTCGCCCGCCTCCCCCTCCATCCAGTACAGCATCCTGCGGGAGGAGCGGGAGGCGGAGCTCGACAGCGAGCTCATCATCGAGTCCTGCGATGCCTCGTCGGCCTCCGAGGAGAGCCCGAAGAGGGAGCAGGACTCCCCTCTGATGAAGCCCAAGGTCATGGACATTATCAAGGAAGAGAACAGCTCGCGCACTGACGCCTCGGACTACGAGGCCAGCAAAATGACAGAGAGCAGGATGAACAGGGAAAACCTGGCAGAGTCCTCGTCCTACCTGAAAAGCTCCTTTGTGGCACCAAAAATAGGCGTCGAGCCCCCGACCTCCGCTGTCAGCACCGAGGAGCTGAAGGAAAGAGTAAAACTGAAGAAACCCGTTGAAGAAACTGTTGTTAACCAAAGCAGAGTGTCTTCCAAGGACTTTGGCAAAAAAAGTCCGTTGGCTTCGTTCCTACTGCCGTTTTTAAATAAGCAGAAAGGTAAATGCAGATGTTATGTTGGTTTTTGCAGTGCTGCTGAGAGGAGGGGGAGGGAGAAGTGCCTGTTCCTTGCAGGGGAGATGTTTAAAGTGCGGAGCGGGGGGAGCTGCTGGCACAGGGATACCCTCAGGTGGAAGCTGGGCGTGCCTGTGACAATCCACACATCGTCACTGACCTGCCCATCCTCTCAGGGAAAAAATAAATACCAGCAATAATAATTTTTAGGCTTAGGCATAGATACAGGGTGGTGCAGGAACTCCAGTAAAGCTGATTTGTGCACCAGGCATCTGGAGGACAAAGAGGAACAAATGATCATCTTACCTTTTAAGTACTACTTGCCTTGTCCCAGGGAAGGGGTGCAATCAGGGATGTGGTCCTGCACCTCTCAGAAGTTTAAGGATAAAGATTTTCCGGATGCATTTATGAGAAAAAAAAAGAAAAAGAAGAAGAAAGATTTGGAGGAGGAGAGGAGTTGGAAGTTGGATTTGGTGAGTCTGGGTGTTTCTGGAAGTGTCCAAGGCCAGGTTGGATGGGGCTTTGAGCAATCTGGGCCAGTGGAAGGTGTTTCTGTCTGTGGATGTGGGGTTGGAAGCGTATAACATTTAAGGTCACTTCCAACCCAAACCATTCAGTGAATCTATGATATTGAAGCTGATGCAGTTTAATCAAATCTCTGCCGTGGTGGCTGACACCCTCCATTCTTAATAATGAGGATGCTTCCAGTGCAGGGAAGTGGGTGGCCCATCCCAGCTCTGCAGGACTTAAGGGATAACCTCTGAGATCCCTTCCTGGATCCAGCTGTGTGAGGGGGAAGGGCAGGGCACTTCTAGAAGAGCTTAAGTTGTCTCCCCATAGGATCCCTTCAAGGCCAGTGCAGAACCAGCCAGGTCCAGGCTTGCTGTGCCAGGCACTGTGGTCTAACAGGACCCACCAAACCTTTAGAGGCAACTCCAGGTTTTAGTCTGAGCTGAACCCTGAGGACCAAGGGGCAGCATGTGGTCACTGCACGCTGTCTCTGCTGGGGTCCCTATAGCCTGTAAGGGGCTTGGGTCACAAACCACTGGGGAAAAATCGCACTTTATTATTTGCAAGATGCCAGCTTTAAAGTAGCATTTTGTGTGCTCTGGCTTTGTAGGCTGGTGTGGGAGGGAGGGACACTGGACCTGCCCCACACCTGCCCTGCTGCCCCTCTGCCGTCCCCCTGGCTGGGCTGGAGGGCAGTGACTGCCCACATCTCTTGTCAGATGTGTTGTTTTTGGAACTCAAAGAGCTGCTGCTTCCTTGCAAACAGCTGGATAGAGGTTGGAGGAGGGGAGGAATCCCCCCCCTGCTTAAAGAGCATCTGTTTCCTCTGTCCACGTTTGTGCAGGCGTGTACCGCATGATGGCCCAGAGATGCACAGGTGTGTGTGAGTGGCACACTTAGAACCCATTTCCTGTGTGCTGTGAACCCAAGCACTCAAGTCTGGTCAGGAAACAGCCTGAACTCACATGATGTGCTGAGGGCTGCAAGATCTGCAGCACAAACACAATATGTTGATACTGATTCTGAGTGGTAATGCACTAATGACTTTAACAGTCTGAATAAGAAACATGATTGCTGCTTGTAAGTGTGTTTTCCTGGCAGACTCTCAGAGCTCCCAATGTCATGCTGTGCATCTCATCTCCCTCACAAATAGTCTGAGCTCAAACCACTTCTTTCCCACTTACCAAGTTCCCATTTTTCAGGACTAGACAAGCCTCTGCCCAAATCCTACAAGTTGTAGGGCTGATTAAATTAACCTTAAACACTGCTCCTTCAATCTAGCATTGAGTCTCTGCAATCCCAGTGTTGTTCTGGACAGAACACTAAAAATTTGGGTTTGGATTTGGGAAAGTAGTTGGAGGCTATCACGTGGACTGCTAGTGTTCTGTCCCTCGGTTTTGTGATTTCAGGATCTGTTACAATTTTTAGTACCCCTCAACCATATTCAGATTTTTTTAGTCTAAGTTTCATTACTCTCTTTATTTCTGTCATTGCCTAAAGTGATGCTAACATACTTGTTCTCATATGGTGGTCAGAGATAATCCCTGTGTACGTGAGCAGACTGTCCCTGTGTCCATGTTTCCTATCTTCATTCCCCTAGGACAGTAGAGGCAGGGACTTTTCCTCACAATTACTTGTGAGGAATTAAAATTGCACAGTTGAGGTATTACAGTCATCAGTTGAGGAATTACACAATTACAATTACTTGGTGGTGCAAAGAGGACTAATTCAGTATGTGCTTTTTTGCCCTCAAGACACCCTGGTGCCTTAGGCAGGGAAAACAAAAACATAGAGCCTCTTGAGAGTATTGTTGGTAAAACCTGTGTATTTTTCTTTAAAGCTGATTTCTAGATACAGGGAGGTGAGTTCAAGATAAGAAAGTTTGGGTGATAGTAGGATTCAGTTTACAATGTCTTCCAGTCACATGTGTGTTGCTATATTTGGGCAATATTTAAATAGTTATGTTAAATGTGGTATATGGAGCTCTCCTTCTCTCCTGGGAAGGGAGAGCTGATGCCTCACTGGGAGAATCCACATGAAACCCACAAGAATTCCACGTGAAAGGCAGCACTTTATCAGTTACCAGAGGTGAACTGAAGGATGTGCTAACTGGCTTGGTGGAACCAGAGCATGCCCATGGGTCCTCCCAAGACACATTGGCTGGCAGGGAAACGATGTGGCAGAGCACATCCACTGGGACAGGGAGTGCTTTCATGGCACCAACTTGAGGTCTTGGCAGAGCCTGACATCACAGCAGCACATTTGTACCATGTGCCAACTCAGAGGCACCTGGCAGGCGTTTGGCATGGGCCACACTCAGCTGGAGTGATGAGAACAGGGGGAGGAGTGGCAGTGACACACAGCAGAGGTGCAGCAGACTGATGTCACCCAAAGCAGAAGCTGTCATCATATGCTAATTAGGAGAATTATCTTAGTCATAGTTATCTATCATTAAGAGAATACTAACAAGATGCAACTATGTACTTGTTAAATATAGAAATAAAAAAAACCTTGATTGTTTCCTATTACTTACTTGTCACACGAGATCAAATGAAGCTGTTCAACACACCTGGCTGTGTTTTTGGCACTCCATAGATCTTTGTGGCCCTTGGCCAGCTCATAGCCAGGTATATGTAATTTAAAAACAGTCACCCATCAATTTCAATATAAGCATTAACTATTTCACAGCATGGTACTGGAATCCCACCAGGTGTTTTTTCACCTATCCATGGCACTAATGTATTTTGCATTGCTCATCAGAAGAGTTTGCTCTGAGCTGGTGAGACAAAAATTGATTTTGAGCGCAGGAAAGGTATGGAAAGACTGTGCAAAGGAAAAGCCCAGAGTTCAACCCGACCCCAGGAACAATCTTGCTGGTTGTGTTGCTGCCAGCCTGTGGGGTCTGGATGTCTCTGGTGTGTCTGCTGGGAGTGCTGACACCACGGCCACCCCCCCGAATAACAAGGTGGAGCACAGCAAGTGCATGTGGGGTTTGCGCAGCAAGCTCTGCTTAACGTCTATTGCCATCCAGTGGCAATAACAAAAACGGGCAGTGACTTCCCACCTCCATTTTACTGGAGCTGTCAGGATTTGATGGAGTGGAGCTATTCCTACGCTGCTGCTCACCAAGCAGCCTCTCCCGCTTTTCCGCATGGTCAGAACGATGGCTTTGCTTGATGCACCCCAGGCTTGGCTTTGGCCAGAGATGGGTGGTTGATACCTGTGTTAGTGCTGCCAACTCCTCCTGCAGAGCACAGAGGGCAAGGCAGAGCTGCAGCCGAGCAGCTGCTGTTTGGCTGTTGCTGCCTTCACATCACTCCTGGCATCTCCTCCCAGGGGTGGGCACAGCCCTTACACGACAGGGCTTGGAGCATATCTGACTGTGGCACTGCAGGAAGGGAGGGTGCCAGAGCTCAGTTTCTTCTTCCTTTTCATTCTTTTTTTAAATTATTACATGCTGGACCTGCACATGGCTTGGGCATACAGGGAATTTCAGAAAAGACCTGCTGTCCTGGAAAAATGAATCCTTTGCCCTGGGGCATTTTGTAAGAAGATTGAAAGAAGACTGGATCAAGGCAAGCTGAGAAGGAGCTCTTTGGCAGAGTCCTTTCCTGTCTTCTCTTGTGGTGCCTTTTGGCCAGTCTCTGCCAGGGTGGCCTGGCTTACCTTGTGCTGGTGTCCCACAGCCTGAGGACCTAGTCCTGGGAGAAGATCTCCCTTATGCTGGAGGATCATGTCTCTCCCCAGCCCCTTCTTCTGCGACAGTATTAGAAGATTCCTTCTTCTTGGTCCATCTAATGAAATATGCAGCAGCTTGTTACCTTCCAGATCAGATGCCTGATCTCAGGATATCAAAAAGAAAGAGATGTGGAGATTCAAAGTAAAGGTTATTTCAATTTTCTCTTTGCTTTAAGGCAGAATTTCACTTAAGAAAAGGAAAGCCCAGCCCTGGGGCCATGGACTGTCACTCACAGGTTAGATGACACAATGGGCAGGACCCAGGCTCCAGGCAGGATCCTGCTGGACAGACAGTCAAATAAAATTAATAATTTCAAATGCATTATTCTGCAGCACAGTCCTGTGCCAACCTGTCATGAAGCGTCTTGATTTTGATGCTTTATGAAAGGCTTTCACAGCACTACTCCAGCCAGCCCCCTACAAATGTGTGTCCTTACCACATGCCCTTGGTGGCTACTGTGGTTCTAAGCGCCCATGAGGGACACCAAGGTTCAGGGCCACCCATCTCTGTGTGGTATCCTGATGTGTCTTAGGCAGTGTCACAAGCTGCAGTTGGGATTACTTCTGGTTTTGGGGTGATAGTGGCAAATGCCCTGGGTGGAAGAAGGTATTTTCCCTCTTCCCCTTTCCTGCTGTCCCATGGTGTCCAGGGCTATCCCACAGCAGACAAACACTAAGCAGTGTGGGCTTTCCCCCCATTTGCAGTCACAGACAAACTGATTATATGGAGTTTCTCAAGGAAATAGTTTTCTAGCAGAGATCTGGGAAAGACCTGAGTTTGTTGGGAGTGCTTTTTTGTTCAGCTAAACATTGTCTGCATTGAGTTAGCACATGCCTGCTGTTGGAGGAGCTCCTAGTGAGGCATTTTTCTGTGGGAAGGGGATGTTTGGTTGGGTGCTTTAGCAATCTGAGGCTCGTTTCTCATCTGCATGCTCTCACCAGGCTGGCTCTGCAATCAGCAGCAAGCCAGGCCAAGGCTTAAGCATACGGTAATGTTAGTTTAATATTTTAGTGCCATCTGCTGTAAGTGCCTCCACACTCTGGCCCATCTGTTTTCTGTGCTTTGGTTTGCTTTATATGGGGCTCTGGTAGCTTTGCATCCTTTGGAAAGCCCCTGCTTGGAAAAGGTGTAGGGGAGAGGGATGTCCTGCCTGGGGGTGGAGAATCTGCACCTTGTGATGCTGTAGGAGGAGTGGGATAAAAGCCTGTCTAGAAAAGTAAACATGTGAACCTAGTCCTGGTCTTGCCGTGGAATCTTGGAGTAGCTTGGTGAACCTGTGCGGACTTTCCTCCCACATGGAACGATTCAGGTGGGAAGGGGCCTGTGGAGGCCGCAGGACCCTTTGCTCTCAACGCAGTTTGGTCAGGTGGCTCAGGGCCTCCTCTGCCATCTCTGTCATCTCTGGCCTCCTCTGCCTCCTCTGCCCATCCTCTCAGCAAAGGCAGAGATTTGGGGGAGCTGAGAGTTGGAGCCAGCAAGTCTGGTCAGTCCCGTGCTGATGCCTTGGTGCCATTGCCTGTGGGCAGAGCAGGGCAAAGGAGAGATGCCACTCCATGCAGCTCAGGCATGGACTGGCAGGAGCTCCAAGAGGTCCCAAGAGCTCATTTGCTGGCCCACAGCCACGACTCCTGGTAGAACACCCTTGACAGATGCTTGTGACTCATTTGGAAAGACCTCTGTTGGTAGATCCTCCACTGGTTCCCAGTGTCTCTCAAAAACTGTTAACACTCTTCCATCCTTCTTTACTTTAGGCTAAGCAGTTCTGGTTTCTTCGTTATTTTTCCTTTGTGGTTATGTTTTTGAGCTTCCTGAACTGTCTTGTTCCCTCTGGTCTTTCCTAACATTGGGCCCCAGACATCATCTCCAGCCACTATGGTTGGAGGAGTTTCCCCACACCAGCACTGACTCTTCCTCTGCCTGTGAAGCAGGAGAGAACTTCACAGATACACATTTCTGCCCCACCTCCCCACTTCTGGCCATTTCACGCAGTTCATCTGCCACCTGACAGCTTGTCATCCACCAAGCTGTGGTAACTCAGCCAGAGCTAAGCTGGAGATGTGCAGGCCATGGTGATGGAAATGAGCAGCGTGCACGCCAACGGGTCTGTGCTGCACAGGATTTGTCCTTCACTCCTTTGCTTTTTCAGGAAGAAAGGAGTGAGTCTGGCCCCTTCTGGCCTCAGGAGTGGTTGCAGTGTCACCTGTCCCCTCTGCAGAGGGGACACGGAGAGCTGAAAAATAGCCAGTGCTAACTTTGGAGTTCTTCCTGGGGTCCTGGTTTGATGGGAGCATAGCAGGATCTCCTAAGTGAGGAGAGGATCAGAACAAAGCAAAGAACAGGGGATTTTCACCCTAGATAGTGGTTTGCTTGGGCAGTGGCTGGGATCAGTGGTGATTACTGCAATAATCCCTCTCATAGCGAGCACCATGTACATACACTAGAGCATGACCTTAACATGACCTTCAGAAATGTCTCAGTAAATCTCAGTCCTTCATTCCACAACCTGTGTTATCCATAGCCTGAGTATTTGGCCTGCTTCACCTCTAGCATCTCTTTCCTTCCCTGAATTTTGTCTCTATTGGTGAAAGTTACTCCCCATCTATTGGGTAAGGTCAAACTTTTAATGCATGTGTGTCAAAGCATCTCAAACAGTGACTGGATGCTCAGAGGGGCTTTTAAAATTGAGTATAGCTCTGATGTGGGAGGATCACATGTCTTCTCCTGGGACTGCTGTCTACTCCACTGCCTGTGAATGTTAAGTACTGAGCTATAAAAAATTATAGGCTTTATCCTTCTGTTTTTATATATCTTCCCTTCCAGAGCAAGGGACAGCCTCTGAAAGAGCTGTCATCAGACACAGCACTCAGACACAAGTGTACCTTCTGACAGATATGACACAAGATGGCGTTTGTAAAATCCTCCTGCCAGATCAAGATTACATAGTGACCAGTAGAAAAACAAACAAACCCCAGAAAGCTACTTGTTTAACTGTATGCAGGGACCTGATGGTTGTGTCAAATGTTTAAGTGTCAAGGCCATGAATAGCAAAATCCAGGCCAAGCACAGAGTTGAGAGGTATCTGTAGACAAACAAGAACCTGCTAACAAGAGGAATGGACAGAAAAGATGTGTTGCGTGCAAAGACTTGTCTCTGTGAGTCCACAGCTTGTTACATCCGTATCCATGTCTATGTCCATGCCACACCAAGCTGAGCACCCAAAGTTGGCTCAGTTCTGCTCCTGGGAAAGGCTGCAAGGAGACAAGTGCTCTTTTCGTAAGTGATTTTTCTGTTAATTCAGGCACACCTCAAGTGCAGAATCACCCATAGTTTAAACACATCTTAAAAGCCAAAACCTTGGCACAGAGTCCCTTTTGGTGTCTCTTTGTGTCAGGGATCAATGACTCAGCTTTCAGGCAAGGCTGTGACACTGACAATCTGATGGTGGCCAGATTTAGCAGATGCCTGAATTTAGGGATGCTTTGCCTGGATATTCCAGCAGATCTGACAGATGTCATGGACAGAGAAACATCTAGCACCTATGAGATAGCAATGATAGCTTTTCTGTGGCTGACACAGTATGTAGTGAGAGGCAATATTTACTCTGGGCATACAGAAACAGGAGAAAACCCAAACCCTAAGTCATAAATAAAGAAGGGGTGAAAGTTATACAACCTGTAAGGTTTTTCTGTAAATTATATTAAAAGATCTTTCACAGAATTACAGAATGGTTTGGGTTGGAAGGGATCTTAAAGATCATCTTGCTCCAACCCCCTGCCATGACAGGGACACCTTCTGCTAGACCAGCTGGCCATGAACACTTCCAGGGATGAGGCATCCATACCAGTTCAAGGTTTTAGCTCAGAAGGTGCTTAGGGAAATTTATACAGTGGAATACAGATTAGGTGAAGGAAAAATCAAAATATATTTCTTTTGTTAACACAGAATATTTTTCTTATTAATGCAATTTTCTCATAAATTTAGTGTTTTGCAGGGAACTCGTGGAATGTTTTGTTTTTTGATCTAGAAATGCTGCTGCTTAACCTCTACAGTTCTCTGAGATGGGAATTACGTTTTTTCACCAGTTTCATTGATTAATTCATTTGAAGAGTTTTGACTCATTTCAGGTCAGATTTAAATTTAAGATTAAGCTCCAGTGATACAAAATATACTTCTAGGTCCCAATGAGAGGTGGAATACAAATTCCTGAACCTGTTGGCTCTAATTTCTCAGATGTTCAGCAGAATAAGGACTTGTTTGGATAGTGCTGTTTGTGTCTGGTAGATACCATGAAGTTAAAATTAATATATTTGACTGTAGTGAAGGGTGGCCACGTGACAGATTTCCATTGGGAATAAAACCTGGAGGTGGGTATTGATTTTCCTGATATTTTTCCTTAGCTTCTGAGGGTACACTGCTGATTGGCACATAATAGCTATATTGACTGAAAAGGGGATTTATTTTTTTGTTTTCCTTGGAGAGCTGCTGAGTTCACGTCAGTTCAGAATGATATAGAAATTAAGGGACATGCAGTGATCCAACATTCAATCCAAAGGGCTTGAATTCCCCCCCGAAGGAGGCGTCTCGAGTCCTTGTTGCTTTAGCTCTTAGTCTTACCTTGGTTATCACATTCCTATGTTTTATTCCTCTGCAGTATATTTTTTTTTTTTCTAACTCTCTTGACCTTTACCCAACCTGGGAAATTTAGTCTGCTATTTTGTTCCACAGAGATATCACAAATATCCTCTTCCGCCTCTGGCTCTGAGGTGTCATGGGAACCCTGGCAGTGAGAGGTCATTCTGGTGTTCTGGTTCTGCTGTGTTTCATTTGTGTGTGAAGAACACAAACAAGTTTGGAAAAAAACCCTAATGCACACAGAAGACAGGTCGGTTTTGTTGC